>RXOD01005815.1:0-12405 GCA_005223375.1 Amoebophrya sp. AT5.2
CCTGGCGGCTTCCGCACGTCCGGGACCTGCACCGTCCGGGACGCGCGACGACCAAGCTTCTGTTTGCTCTCCGGAAGAAGTTGTCGCTCCTCCAGTACTAGACGACTCCTGCACGACCACTTCTCCACCTCCATCTTCAACGGATGAGTCTTCAAACAGCATCCCGTTTACTGCGACGGTGAGAAATTGGTTTGCGTCCTGCTGGTGGCCCTTCACGAAGTCCTTCGCGTCATCTGGCGTAACCACCCCCAGTCCTGCCACCGCCGCCGCCGCGTCGTCGTGTCTCTTTTTGTACGCCGCAAAGAACTTTTCCTGCCACTCCGTCAGTTTTTCCTCCGCGTCCGTGCTCTTGTTCGATGCCGCGCTCCCTGTACTCGGGACCACAACGCCACCAGTCGTCAACGTTTGCACTTCTACTTGTGATCCAGCCTTGAACGCTTTTACGAAGGCACAGAATTCGGACGGGAACTTGATGTCCGCGTCGTGGTCTACTTTTTTCCTCTCCCTCTGCGGCTCCTTCCTCGATGTCGAGACTGGTTTTTCGCGGTCTTCCGGGCTGGACGGACAGCAGGTCGAGGCTTGGCTGGCGCTCGGCGAGAGGGCCGAAGCTGTGCCTACTTCGGATAAGGCTGCTGCTTTTTTGCAGAAGTTTTCTTCGAGGTAGTGCAGAATTTTCGGGACTCGCAACATCGCCTGCATTCCCGAATTCCAGAAGCAGGTGTTGGCGATCGTCCGCGCGAGCCCAAAAACCTTTTTCGGCGGTCGAGCAGGTCGAACAGGCGCCTTTGATGTAGGGGGGGGTTGTCCAACCGGTGTTAACTCAGACACAAATAACGGCGGCGGCGGTTTAGGGCCGGTTTCGGGGGCCGCGGGCACGACGCCGGTTCCGGTTCCGGTTTGGGGCGGCGTGGACGAAGTCGAAGCTGACGCAGCAGACATCGACGACATCATGGACACGATACTGGTCGTCGGAGTCGCAGTACTGGTGTCGCAGAGAGCCGCGCCGCCGGTCGTGCCGAGGCACGCCGGGGGAGGGGCTGGCAACGTCTCGGCAGGAGGTGCTGACGTCGTCGGAGGAAGCTCTGCAGCTCCTCCTGGAGGAGCTGCAGAGCTTGCTCCGACGACGTCAGCATCAGTACCAGTACCTTTTTCTACTGCCTCCTCACCGCTACCTGCTGAAATCGATAGCCCGGCGGTCGCCTTCGAGAGATCCACTTCCACTTCTGCATGTAAGTTTCTACTTTCCGCTGCTTTCGTCGCGGATTTTTCTTGTTCTTTCAAGCTCTCCGCAATCGCTGCCGCCAGTTGCGCGTCCGCGTCCATCAAACTGGTCGGCGCCGAAGGATTACTTGGGTCCAGCAGCTCATCGCGTTCGCGTTCGTCGTCGCCGTCGCTCGCGAACAGGGAGGAGGCGCGGCTCACACGACCGCCCCGCTGAGGACCCACAGCACCCGCACCGCCATCGCTATCCGAGCCGTCTTCCGCCTCTGCGTCGGAGCTCTCTGCGTCCGACGCACAGAGCGTCATCGGACTGCGACGGGCAGCAGCGGCAGGGGTCCCGGTGCGGCGGAAGGCGGACGCGAAGTCTTTAGTAATGCCATCTTGATGCGCAAGGAGGTGGTCGACGGAGAGTTGGAGGTGCAGTGTAGTGGTAGTGCTGGCACCAGCCGGAGGCGGCCCTGTCGCTTCCGCTTCTTGACGACCAGGTACTAGCCCTTCTGGCTGCGCGGGACGAGATGGAGAACAAGGAGAGCCGGCCGCTTCTAGCGGTGGTGGCCGGTTCTCCTTGTTCTCCATCCCGTCTCCGGCCTCGGCTCCCTGTATGCAGCTATCAGCAGCTGCTGCTGTCGAGGCCTGAGCAGCAGCAGGGATTGCAGCAGCTGTAGTGCTGTCGACGTTCGCGTTACTTACTTCGGTTTGCTCATTGGCTTCTAAACTGCGACCAGCCGTATTTTCGTTGTGTTCCCCGGACAGCAAGGGTCGGGGAGGAGGGTTGACGGATGCCTCCTCGGGTGCCCGACGCGGCCTCCGCAATCGCCGGGAAGAGCGCGGTTGGTGCAACAGGCCAGACACTGAGCCCCCGGTCCTCCTCCTCCTCCTCCGGGCCTGCAGTTTTCTGGTTTTCATGGAAACGCCCCCCGCCGCCGCTTTCCGGACCAGTTCCGCCGCTTCCCGCCACAGTCGCACCGCCTCCAGCGGCACCCACGGGAACGCGCGCTCGTCGTGCTTCTGCCCTGTCGCTTCGATCTGCGCCATCTCTTGCATTGCGCTCGCCCGATGCCGCTCTATCAGCTTCTCCGCCTGTCCTCGCTCTCTGTTGCTCATGTCAAACCACTGCCTCCGTTTTTGCAGCTCCTTTGCGACCTCGTCCTTCGCCTTTTCAAACAGGTTTAAACGGGCCTCGAGGGCCTTCCTCCGCTGCACAGAGAATAGGCTGCTCGCCCCGTTCTTGATTTCGGTCAGAACGGATTTCCGGGTTTCGGATTTCATCCGATGCCCCTGGACCACCGTGGTCCCCGCCGCGACGCTGTCCAGAACGGAGGTACCAAGCAGGTACGCCTGCGGGCGGCCTGGTGCTCCGTCTGAAGGGGAAGACAGTGAACAAGCCGGCGATGTCAAGGTGTACGATCCATCCACGGCGGCCGAGGCGTCTTCATTTCTCCGGGTTCGTGCTGCTCCTGCGGCTGGTGGTGCGTCTTTATGTTTATTGTCTTCCTCTAGATGATGATGAAGTGCCTCTTTATGTTTCAGTTTATCCACATCCACATCCACAACTCCGCTGCGGGGGATCGGATCTCCCGGCTTCGGGTCGGAAACCGGCGTACCTGCTGATGTCGTCCCTGAAATGCTGGCTCCGTGTTCGTGATGTGGTTCTCCTTCTCCTTCTCGCGGCGGCCCCGAGGACCCGCAAAACAGCTCCACCGTCTTCCGAAGGAACTCCTGAGACGCCACGGAGAGGAGGTCGTCGTCGCGCTGTGTGTTGTTGAGACCCCTCGTCTGCAGCCAGACGGATAGTTGCCCTACCGCTGCCTCGAAGTATGCGCTCAGGCGCGCGAGGGCTTCGATTTCGACTTCAAGCGGAGGGGAAGATGATGAGCGACCACGACCAATGGTCCCGCTGGTGTGCCATTCCTCCAGTTTCTCGTCCCAGAAAACTTCCAGCGCGGTCCGAAATGGCAGTGCGCGCGGCAGGTCGGAACGCTGTCGCCGCTCGACACCGGCCTCCGGAGGTTCAAACATATCAGCACGCAAAAGCTGCCCCTCCTCCTCCCACCTTTCTGCTTCGGCGAGCTCTTGCTGTAGTTCTTTCACGGCCACGTGGGCCTGCTGCGCCAGAGCCCTCGCGGTGTCGGCGTGCTCTTGAGCTTCGGCAAGCACCAGAAGCTTCTGGCCTTGATCATGTCGTTCTCCTCGTTCTTGTGCCGCCTTTCTCGTCGTGGAGGGAGCGCCACCCCACAAGACCCGCCTCCTTCCTCGTCGTCCTGCGGCCTCTTTCCGGGCGGTTCTCGCGCCCATGCGCCGAGCCGGCACATGTCCCGACGAGGAGCGAGCCCCCGCTGTCACTATCTTCCCTTCGTCTACTAGTTCTTCCCCCGCCGGTCGCTCCGGCGTCCTCCTCTGTTTTTTCATCTTTGCATGCCGACATACGAGTGCTGCGCCACCTGCGCCAAATTTTTGCCAAAACTCCTCCTTGTTCAACAGATTCAGTACGGGTAAAAGCTCGTTTTTTGCGGTTTCCATCTCGGTCAGCAGGTTCCGCACGACGTCCTCGCTCCCACCAACCGGGTCATCTGATAGCCACTCAGCATAGAGCGTTTTAATCGCTTGGCCCACGATGAAGAGGGAGGAAGCCATGTCGGGCGCAGAGAGCTGCTGAAGAAACTGGTGGAGATCCTCAGGAGGAAGCGAAGAAGGCACCGGCCCTTCGGCCGGTCCTTCGTCGCACCCAACTACAACAGCCGACGAAGCTGCAACTGCTGCGCCGACGTCCCCAACAAGGCCAGGGGGCGTCGAGGCAGCCACCGCCTCCGCTGCGACCCGCGCCGCCCCGGACGAGAAGTCTGGCACGACGACCCCCGCAGCCCGCGCCCCGAGCAACTGCACAAAAACCGAAACCGAAAGCAGGGGCTGCAGCACGACCATGCGCAGATGATGACGGAGGAAAGGCGTCGTCGTGGAGCGACTACTGCTCCCGCACCTACTCCGACCCTCAGTGCCGCTTGTCATGATGCTGCCCGATGGAAGTGCTGCGATAGATTGTGCAAAACTGTATCAAAACTGAAATTAAGAATGCTGTACTTCCTCGGGGGCTTTGATAAGACTCCTGACGTAATAGCCGCAACTTCAACTACGTACTACTACTCGTCCTTGAAAGAGAAAGAAGGTACTATACAGTATACCTATACTTCTACTTGTACTTCTCTACGTCGTATTCTAGTTTTCATTTTTCTTGCTTCTCATCTTTCCCGAGCTAAATCGAAAAGGTAGTTTTTCGGTTTGATGTTCGAAACGATTTCTCTTCTTGTTCTTGACCACGCGTTGCACTAGTTCGGAGACGTGTCGTAGTGGGTTTCAGACAGTCAGATAGTCGTAGTGAGTTTCTGACGAGTAGAGAAAATCAGATTGATGTTCCACGCGGAGTAAAAAAGTGAGTCGTGGCAAGCACGATAAGCAAAAGGCACGGAGCCAAAATCTTTTTTCACTGTTTGAAACGTTTCCTTTCCGTGAAGATGGGAATGGCGAAGCAGATGGTGATATGAACATGAAGGAACACGATGAACAGGAACAGGATCACACACGCGGATCGTCTGCGTCTGTCTCCTGAAGAACAAGGAAAAGGCATTGACATTCGGTTCGCGAGAAAGCTGAAAAGCAGCTGAAGCGCAAGCGGATCTTGAGAACAACAAGGCGCGAATAGTTCTGCTCGACCCGGACACTGTCGTGGAGGTAGATCTAAAATGGTTGTAGAACAACTTGCGACGCAGCTGCTTCAACGGATCTTCATCGGTCGGGAGCAGTCGCGGCTATCGCGCTTCTATATGGAGATGGCCATTTGCAGTTTCAGGCTAACCGTAGCGGAAGTTGTTGCTGTATTCTCGACAGCAGTGACGCTGAAGAACGACCCTCGGCAGCCTGTCGCATCAAAATGCCCGCCGATCACACTCTACTACTCAGCCCATGATCTGTAGTTTGTGACAGCATCCTAGACGAGGGGGAAGTGAGAACATCATCATCAACACCATCGAGTCATAAATGGAGTAGAAGGCGACCGCGACTACAGCACCGGCTGCGTCCATGCGATCTCATCCTGCATGTCCTCTTCATGCAGTGCCCGCAGCTGCAGGCTCATTCCCGTCTCCAGTTCCGCGCACCTCTGTCGCGCCATGATTGTTGCTTGGAGGTCGTTCCCTCCGGACGAAGCTGCTGCTGCTGCTCCTGCACTCGTGCCACTTCCAGAAGATGATCCGCTATTCCTGCTCTTCGCGCTCCCGCGACCGCCTGCGCCGCCGCCTCCTGCTGCCCCGCTTGCTCCCAGGAACATTCCCAAATCGTCGCCCAGCATGTTCGCGCTCCTCAGCTCGATGTGCTTCTCCTGGTGCTCCAGGTACTGCTTCAACGAGCTCCGCGCCTTCTCCAGCATTCTTGCCTGCTTACTGATACTGTTACTATCGCCCTTCGCCTCCAACGCGGCCTCGCGGCTGGCGGCCAGCGTCTCGTCCAGCTTTTCCGCGAGTTTCGCGTGCTTGTCTTTTTGGCTGGTGAGGAAAGGGTCCCACTTTTGCCGCTGCGGGATCTTGGCGTTCAGGTCGGCACGGGTTAGTGTATTGTCAAACTCTGAAGTTAGCGCGTCCCACTCGTCCATCGCGCGACGGATCTGGTCAAGGTCAAAGAAACATAAAATAGAAATAGATCAATATGTAGTTTTTTTCCTCGAGGTCGAGGTGTTTGGAGTTCTTCCAGACACCAGTCAGTTCGAGTTTTTTGTCAGATGAAAAGGAAGGAGAGCTGTGACGTCGTCGAAACAGTCGTACTTCTATTTTTTTCGTTATTAGATGAAGATGACGTTGATAGAAGGAGCACCAGCGACGCTTCGAACTCGGCTTTGTTGAGCATTTCTGCTTCGCCTTTCCGCACGATGCGGAGCTCGAGCCTTCTCCAGGAGATGTAGGTCAGGAAGCAGAGAAACAAAACGCTGGAAAGCAGGATCGGCTCGCACAGCAGGCGGGTGGTGTCGAAGCGATAGATCACCTGGAACTTGTACTGCAGGATGGACTTCTCCGGCACGAAAAAGTCGTCGAGTTCGAACCCCACCACCATGCGGCCGCCCGCGAAGTCCAGCCACGAATTCTTGGTCGTGTTGTACACCGTGCCATCTCCTTGCTTGTCTTGGAACTCGGAGAGGAGTTTCGGCAGCAGCAACTGGATGTCGTGCGCGCCCTCCGGCAGAAGGACCTCCACGTACAGCTTCTCGGAAAAGGTGCGGACCACCGGGGGCGAGAGAGTGATGTTCAGCACGTGGAGAGAAGGATCCAACGGGTCAACCTGAAGAAATCAACATATACATGGGGACCCATAACCATATTGGAGGTACTTTTAGTTATATTCGAAACAGTCAGAGGTACTTAGTTTATTCGAGACACACGAGGAGGACCTTCAAAGCGCTCCTGGTGGGCACGTCGTAGGAGAAGCTCCAGTCTGCTTTCCAGCCGCCCAGCAGCGGGTACCTTGGGCGGATCTGTGCCAGCACGTAGCCGCGGTCGTCTCTCCGCGCGTTACTGGAGGAGATGTTGCCAATGTCGTCGCGGTAGTGCATTAGAGGTTGAAAAAATCCAGGTCGTGCTTCAGGTCTAGGTTCTGTAGCCGTTTTTATTCAACGCTATCGGACTCCGTGTATCAGATGGCACCCATGGAGTTGGAGGTTACTCGTCAATCAGCAATAAGTGGCTGATATTAAGGGTCCATCTCCATTCTGTTTCCGGCGGACCTATGGTTCTCTCCGTTAAACCGACACCAGTAGCCAGGGACTCGCTACCGCCGTCTAGCTGCAAAGTCAGCTGGGGCCGAGGAAACCAGCCCACAAGCACAAGTGCAAGCACACACAGGAGGCCGCAGCCGTCTCGGGGGCACGTGCGTCAGAACTCCTGGTCGGATCCTAGTCCCTGAACGGGAGAGCTACGCCAACTCGTCTCAGCATCGAGCCTAAACGTGAGCCTAAACCTGAATTTATTCAACCCTTAAGTGCAGGTTGCGGGCCGTTTTGGGCAGCACCACCGACAGTTCGTCCATCCCCGTCAGAATCGGGTTCGGCGGGGTGCTCATGCCCCGCTGCCGGTAGTCGGACCAGGTGAAGGTGATACGGTTGAAACTCCCCGCCATCTCGGCACCCCCGTGCTTCAACTTGTAGTCCTCCTTGAAGGCGACGTTCCCTGGAGCCATTCATTGAGGAAAAGCGTGCGTTTTCATGGATTTCGTAGAAGATGTAGATGAGTCATTGAAAAAAATATGCAAGCTTGTTTGATAGTACCCCAGTGCGACACTTCGATTTCTCTGCGAACTTGCTCGAAGTAGGCCTGGTGTGACTGGTGTGAGAAGTGCACCCGCAGTTTTTCGCTTTCCTCGGCGCCTGCAGCCACGGCACCGAACGGCCCGAACGTGATTTTCTTGCCCGTTCGCTTCCCGTGCTCCATCGGGCTCCACGACTCCACGTGCGGCTCGCCTCCCCCCACAACACCGCCGCCCAGACGCGCGGCCAGCGGGTCGGGCTTTTCCTCCGGCAGCTCGAGGACGGTTTTTTCCCTCTCCACCTCATACACTGAATCGACACGGAGTTGGTCCTCAAACACGAGCCACTGCTCCTGAAAAAGAGTGTCCAGCTGCTTGGGCAGTGGGGTGTACGGGAGGCCGAGGTGGAGGCTGTAGGTCACGTCGGCGGTGCCGCCGGGCTGTACGGAAGCGGGAAGAAAAACCGTGGCGAACCTGTCAATGGACTGATGTTCTCCTTATTCGATTCGATAGGTTCTGGTATGGAATCAGGATCAGCCGGTTCCCTAGCGTGCATCACCACAAATAAAGGTGACCCAAAAGCTGACGCCTTCTCGGCGAGAAAGTAGAAATAAAAATGTGAAGTAGGTGTAGACGTAGACCTGTTGTAAGTACCCCTTCTCCCCCTCCGGCTGCTCCCCATTCGCCGGCTCCCTGGCGTGCATGACCACGTCTAGGGGGGCACCACCAACCCCTCCATCCGCCGAAGAGGAATCTCGCTTCCCGGCCCTTCCGCCTCTCCCTGTCGCCGTGACGTGCGCGACCCGGTACGGCAGGCTCCTGGACCAGGACACGAGAAAGGAGTCCGCCGCCTCCCTGCCCACATTCTGCAGCGTGATCTCGTGCACGGCGGTGCCCAAATTGCTGCCGAGCTTGATGGTACGGGTGGCGTCCGCGACCTTCCAGCTTGTTCTACTTGCTGCAGCAGTAAGGGGGAAAATTGACAACGCCACCGCACCGAGCAACATCAGACAAGAGCAAGGGGGAGACGTTTTCATTATATTTTTCAGTTGAGTTCTTGTCTATAAAACAACTGACGCGATGAAAGGCTTTAGTGACAGAGGACTAAAAATAAACGAGGAGCGCCGCAGCCGCTCGACGCGCTCGCGATTGATTTCGGTTCTGTCAGAAGTTGCGCAAGGGACGACTTCAGCAAATAAAAGAAACTCAAAGTGGATTTTTTTTTTGTTTGCCTTATGGTCATGGACATCAGGCCGTGGCAGCACAATCGCGTCGTTAACTTCATTTTCAAACCCTGGCGCGCCGCGCAAGTATTCATTGCTGCATCTTCTCGGAATGGATCTCCGCACCAAAAATGGGGCAGTCGCCGTAGATGAAGTGATACTAAAAGAAGCTGAAACTACAGGAACAGGATCCATCGATAGCGCAATCGGGCAGTCGCAGTGGTATTAGGCAGTAACTAATAGGCAATGTGACAGTAAGTGGTCACAAGAAAAATCAAAGGAACTACACGATTGCTGACCGCTTCACGAGCGAAAGATCAGAGCTGGTTCTTCACGCCTTGACGCACTCGCCACCGAAGGGCAGCCGCCGCCCAAGTCGGGAAGACCCATTCTTGCCCCCTTCTCGCGGCCACTTCCTCACTTACTACCTGGTCCGGTCATAGCATGAGCAGGCGCAGCAGGAGGGGCCGATCTCGACGAACCAACTCGGAAAAACGATTTTCAGGGGTCTGCTTCGACACGAGAAACGTCTGCTTCTACACGAGAAACCGCCGTGCTTCTACAACACGAGAAACCTCGGAACAGACTCACTATAACGAAGCACGCGTGAGACTGAGAGTGACAGTGAGACTGCGCGAAAAGGACGACAATACTCAGCCCCCCTCTGCTCAGTACTAGGAGCAGGAGGAAAAGCAACAGGTCCACTTTCGACGCTTCGTGCGAGTTTTGTTTTTGTAGAGCCTCGCCATCCACTCCCGTCGTGGATCGTGTCTTATTCCCGATGGACGAGCCTCGTCACTCGCTTGCATCGCCCCTCAAAAAGAGCAGACGCATTTCATTTTCAACGGTTGGATTTGAAGAAGACTCCCATAGAAAGGGTGGTCTCATCATCTTGAGTTTGTTCACCTAGACCTTCGTGAACGTGATCGTGGCGACGGCGCTGTAGATGTTACAACAAAGGGTCAAGTACCGATGATCAGCGCTGCAGCTCTTGCTGGCACGTGCAGCTCCACTAACTACACTTCTGCAATAAACCAATGGGTACACCTTGCTTGCACACAACTGTGAAGAGCACAGGAAGTAGGAACAGGTATGTTCATACATAAGAGCAGTTCGGTTTTACATCAGTAAAAATTGGGTTGGTGAAGTGGCAATCAATGGTTCAAGTTGAGCTGGTGCTCAAACAAACGACACTTTGTTCTGGTCACAGTTTCAATTTCAAGCGTCAAGGGCAAGAAGTAGAAGTCAACGTCGAGAAAATACAGCGATGTTCATTCTGCGAAAAAATATTCATATTCATACCCCAGAGTGAGTAGAGATCATAGTGCTGCGAGAAAAGCGAAGTGAGTCGTTCTTGAAGTTCGTAAAAGAGAACAGTAGGGCGTAGAAGTTGTCAAAACTTGAGCATCGGTAGTTGCGCGGCCACAATTTTCAACACCAAATGTCGTCGTACTTCGTTCTTCTTCGACGAGGCGAGGTTGCCTCGCCAACCCCTGCTGCCCGATATTTTTTCTTCACGCTACAACCACTAGTGCGGCACTTTTTTCGCCCCGAAGCCGTGCTGCAGTGCTCCCCCTGCTGCGGTCACCACCTCGCTGTTTCTTCCGCTGGGAACAACTCCGCCGACCCCCATCCCGCTCGTCGGGAACAAGGGCGCGATTTTCGGAAAAACAATTTTCAGGCTGGTCGGTTTCCCATCGTACTCGGACAGATCGAGGAACTTTCCGTCCCGCACGCCCTGCTCATATTTCTTCAACGCCGCTATGGACTCTTCGTTGCTCCGCGAAAAAAACAGACTCGTGAAGTCGTGGAAATTGGCAATGCAGCGCTTCGGAAAGAACGTGTCCAATTCGCGGTAGAACTCCTCCACCGTCTCCGGCAACGGCACGTGCCCCTTCAAAACCTGCAACACGTGCGCGAGGTCGTAGAGGCCGCGGAAAATCTGGGCGGGGTTGATGTCCTTAGCAACGCGGTCCCGATAATCGGGGAGAGACTCAATCTTCGCGTCGAAAGGAAGCATCAGGCCGTAGCTGTTGGAGTTGTGTTGATAATTGCATTGGGGGTTGCGATGAAGTTTTAAATAGAATTTAATAGATACATTGGTGAGCAGGAGCACGAGTCCGCTGGTGTGGAAGAGTCAGGCGGCTGGTGTGGAAGAGTCCGCTGGTGTGGAAGAAGCCCTGGACAGTCAGGCTCAGGCTCTACTAGGGCAGGCACAGGCAGGGGCCGGCAGGTGGGCTTGGGAGGAGGCAAGGGAGATTGGGACAGATCCGATAGGTCCCTCATCTATCGATCCTCTAAGACTGGTAGTCCTCCCTGAGGAGCAGTAGACTCCATCGGCCCATAGGCAGGCCAGTTGTTGCACCACTAGGGAAAAAACACAAATTCCGAAACTTCTGAGGCTAATCCTCCCCTTCTCAACAACAACATTTTCTTTAATGAAATCTGTGTGCCTTAAATAATCAATTTGTGTCATTGTCAAACTAGATTTAATTAGATTGATTGATACATTGGTATCCAGGTGACTTCCTCCGTGAGCACGAGTCCGCTGGTGTGGAAGAGTTCGGCGAATTTTTTGCTGTCGACGCAGACGCGCTTGCTCTGCATGGTTGGGTTCTGAAAACTCCCCGCCTCCACCAGCTTCCGCATCGCGTCCACGGAGTACAGCTCGTTGTGCAAGTTGTACTGGAAGTGAAACCTGTGTTTATCCGATCCCAGGGGTTTCCGGCGCTCGATTCATTCCGGAATTCAATCCTAATCGGTCTCAGCACTCTTACTCTTTGTATTGTAAAACTAAAACTAAAAGTTAGTGGTCATACAACATCATGCTTTTTGGGTGAAGCAACTGCTTCTCACTTACTTTCTGGCTCTGTTGCGGAGGACGTCTGGCTCTAAAAGCCAAAATAAATGTAGTACGCGGCTTTGATGAAGTAGAATCAAGTAGATGTATAAAATGTTACCGGAAGGTTTTGTAGAGCGGATCAATCTTGTTGCCGTTTTCGTCCTTGCTCCGGCAGATGGTGAGATCCAACTGGATCAGATTGGTACCTGCCGGGAAGGGATTATGAGAAGTGGTTTGAAAACAATTACTTATCCTTATCAAGATCTTGAATCGGTAAAAGCAGCTCCAGAGCATTCGCTGCAGCCGTAGCATATGTAAAAAAGAAAAGTATGTGTAAGTACAATCCACGTTGCTCCTGAGCGTTGCGTAGTGGTGCTCGAGGAAGCTGTCCACCGGGATCGTGGGGCGCAGAACCAGCCCGGGGAAGAAGCTCTCGATCCCGATGTAGGGGTCGAAGTCCAGGTTTTTCAGCTCCTCGAAGGCGTCTTCCACGTTGTCCTGATAGATGTTGTACACGTTGGAGTACTGCGGATGCGGGTTCTGCGGCGTGATCGAGCTGCCCCCGCCTTGTTGTCCTGGAGGGGGCCCTCCGCCGCCGCCGGCTGTCTGCGAGGACCCGGCAGCAGAAGTACCGCCGCCGCCTCCCGCCCCTGCGGAGGAAGAACCCCCCGCTCCTCCCCCGCTTGATTGATTATGATTTTGATTGCCATTACTACCCCCGCCAGGGGGGCCGCCGCCGCCCGCTCCGCCGGGCGCGGCTCCGCCTCCCCCGCCGGAAGCAGACGATCCGGTCGGTACGCCGGACCCGGAGCCGCCACCGGCTCCCAGCGGTGGCGG
>RXOD01005816.1:0-12404 GCA_005223375.1 Amoebophrya sp. AT5.2
CAGCTCCCGCCGAGGAAAATAACCTCGAAGATGCTGGTGGCCACAACGACGACCAGAAACATCAAGCTCCTTCTCAACAACACCAGCAAGAAGCAGCCCCCCCGCCCCCACTTCTCGACCATCAACCATCGGTCATCAAGGCCAAGCGGGAGCGGCCCAAGATCTTGGACAAGCACTACGTGTTCAATGCCGCGCGGTGTGAGTACGACGTGATCCATGAGGTCGTGGACGAGCTCGGGTGGAAGTCCACCGACAACGGAGCCAGCAACTGCTCGCTGATCTGGATCGACACGGCCGTGGGGATCCGGGAGTCGTTCGAAACCGTGAAGGCGTGGCAGCTGATCAACCACTTTCCGGGCCTGAACGACCTGATCGCGCGCAAATCGAGGATGTACCGCAACCTGCACCGGATCGCGCGGGTCCTCCCAAAAGAGTACACCTTCCTGCCCACCACCTACGTGCTGCCAGAGGACCGGGAACTACTCTGCTCCCGGGAGTTCGAAAACGGAAAAACCAGGAACAACAGGTACGTACGTACTGTTAAAGTTTTGTATTTTTTGAAAAAATGCATCAAATGTCGTGAAAGAATGTTGTCCACGCAGCGAGCACTACGGAGCTCCATGATGAGTCAGAGTTGTACCACGAGCGACTACTTATTTGTTCAATATTCATATTGTTCGCGCGCGACAAACAAGTATTTCGCAGGTACCTGATTCTGAAGCCCGACCACATGGCAAAGGGGAAGGGTGTGCAGTTGATCAACAGTTGGGACACTGTGGCCGAGATTCTGCAGGAGAAGCAGATGCGGCACCAGCACATCGTTGTGCAGCGGTACATTTCGCACCCCATGCTGCTGGACGGGATGAAGTTCGACCTGCGCCTCTACCTGCTGGTGACGCACATCGACCCGCTGGAGCTGTACCTGTTTCAGGACGGGCTGGTGCGGCTCTCCACCACGGAGTACGAAAAGCCGAACGCGGACAACTTCGACCAGCGCTGCATGCACCTCACCAACTACGCCGTGAACAAAGACAGCGAGAACTTCGTGATGGACGCGGGCGACGACGGCGCGGGCTCGAAAAGGTCGCTGCTCTGGTTCTGGAAGCACGTGGACGAGGAGTACGGGGAGAAGGAGCGCAAGCTGTTGTGGAAGAAGTGCAAGCAGCTGTGCGTGAAGATGATGCTGGCGGTTCAGCCCGCGCTGGCGCACGAGTACTACTGCGGCATGCCGAAAGACGGCGCGAAACTGAAAACCACAAACCGCTGCCGCTGCTTCGCGCTGCTGGGAGTGGACATCATGGTGGACAGAAACCTAAAGCCCTGGCTGCTGGAAACCAACCACCTGCCCTCCTTCGCAACAGAAACGGACCTGGACTACGACATCAAGAAACGTAACTATTAATTAATTTATCACTCTAGTTGTACCTGTACGTCAACCTCAACGTCTACAGAGCCTAGGAACCGGAACGGTGATAATGAATTCTTTCATGCGCGCATTATCAGCAAAGGAATGGAATCTACTCCACAGGGCTAATCGAGCAGACGCTGGATCTGATTCCGATTGTGCCCTGTGCTTTAGGCAAGAAACTGATTGGAACGGAGGAGTTCGACGATCTGTGGAAGTTTCGCAAGGAGGAGGGCGACGTAAACCTGGACCAGTACGAGAAAGCCTACCCAGTCGCCGAAGAAACGCTGGCAGGGAAGGTGGAGGAGCAGGTGCGTACCTACTAAACTTAATGCTTGGTCGTGATGTGTTGCTGTTGGTCGTGGTGTGCCGCGGCCTTGATGTCCATTTCTTGACAATGTATGACATCCACAACGGCAATTCAACTTCATCTACAACTTCAGGGCGAGCCGGTTCGGGAAGAGGACGAGGATGGCAATGTGTTGCCGGAGGAAGACGAAGCTGCGACCAGTACTTCTGCTTCTGCGCCGGCGGCTCCCGCACCTGCAGCATCTTCCATCAGCAAGGACGATTTGTACCAGGAGACTGTGGCCGGCAGGCTGCTGGCCTTCTCGAAGGGCTTCAACAGTGGCGAGGACGAGCAGGGAGCATCGGCCTCCTCTTCGGGCGCGGAAGAAGCAGACGAAAGAAGTCAGCACCACGGTGAAGTGGTCGACGTTGTTCCGAAGAGTAGCACCGGCGGCGAGGACAAGGACACTGTCGAGCTGAGCAGCACGACCGACGTCAGTCTGTCGACGAGTCCAACTGAGGAGAACTCGTCGTCGTCAGCAATCGATTCGTCGTCCAAGCCCAGCAGTTCAGCGAACGACTCGTCTTCCTCCAAAGACAGCAAGGAAGGTTCCGACGACAGTGGCACCGACAACGAAGATGAAGAAGGAGTTGTAGAAGACGCAGCAGTTGCGGTTGCCGTTGCGTTGACGTCGTCCTCTTCAAGCTCCGCTACTTCGGCAACGAGGAGCGTGGTTTCGACCACGACGACGCAACCCGTGTCAAAGACTGTGAAACAAGGAGGCACGCTGCAGTCAGGCGGTAGCAGCAGTTCCTCTTCGGCGCGGCCAACGGCTACGGCAAACAGTAACAAGGCAACGGCAAGCAGAAGCACCTCGTCCACGACCAGCAAGGTGGCCCCCTCGACGTCGACCACAGCAGGTTGTAGTAAAACGGAAGGATCGACGAGGATTTCGACGTCGTCGACCACGGGGGCAGGAGCTTCCGCAGCCGCCAGCAGCACGGCTTCAGCAGCATTGTCTCGCGGCGCCAGCGGGCCGGTTTCCAGCGCACCAGGCGGGAGGGGAGGTGTTCAGATGCAGCTCGGCGGCTCCTCTTCATCCTCCTCGGGCGGCAGTAAGGTACTTCTTGCGGGAGCCTCTTCCGCATCAAACGCCGCAGATCGCGAGAAGGAGAACAACGGCAACGCGAGCGCAGCTGCGCAGACAGATACGAAGAAAGATCTGAGTAAGCGTCCGGTCTGGAACGCCGGAACGAGGAACCCGCTGAACGCCCGCCCGAAGTCTGGCACTAAGCGGAAGTCGAGCATGGACCTGAGGCGAGCGGCGCAGGCGGTGATGCTTGCGAACGCGTCGGGTTGTGCTTTGGCTGGCGGCGACAGCATCAAGGAAACCGCGGGCGCGGACACCAACAAGCCAAAGGTGAAGAAAAGCATCTTCCAGCGCTACAGCGTCATAGCCGACACGGTCGCGGAGCTGTACCGGAACCAGCACCAGCGGCTCTTCGGCGCCAAGAAAAAGGGCGACGGCGAAGAGACCAATGCGGGCAAGGAGTTTCAGGACGGACTGCGCGGCGCAGGGGGGAACAATAGCGCCGCGGCGGCGCGGAAAAACTCCGCCGCGGATCAGGCGAAGGTGGAGGGGGAGCAGGAGAAAAACGCGGATGGCAACGCAGTTGCAGCAGACGGGACAACTGCTGACGGTGCGAGCGACGGTTGCAGCTCGTCGTCCACCTCTGCGAACAAGCCGAAGAAGCCGGTGGCACCGCCGAACAACACCGCAACCCGCGCTGCGTTGCGCTTGAAGGACCTTCGCGCGCTGAAGGCGGCGGCGCAGGGGCGGCAGCCAGTGTGGGCGGCGGTGCAGGACGAGCAGACAACTCCCGGGGAGGGCCCCGCTCCCGGTGTCACGATCATCAACGGCGACGGATCGACGCCGCCGCCGGACTCCCGCAACGAAAACCTGTTCCGGAACGTCGGCACCTTCAGCAGATTCCTCGACGACGGCGCCGTGGTCACCGGCACCGCGCAAGCGCAACAAGTGGATTTGAGCAGCTTGAGTGGCCTGCAAGAGGTGGTTTCGTTTTCCGCGGCCAACTCGAGCGCGGCGGGTGGCGGTCCTGCTGGGGGACATGTTGGGGGGTCTTCGGGGCCGTCGTGGCACTACCACTTTGCGGGTAGTACTTCTACTTCTACAGCCGCTGCGGGGGGCGCTCCTTCTGGGATGCAACAGCCTGCCCCCCCTGGACATTCTGGGGGCGGGGGCGTATCAACTACAGCAGCACCGGGACACCAGACGCAGATACAGACACATCAAAACTCTGAGACGGAGGAGGAGATGAGCACTCTGTGCAACAGTGCGGTGAGTCTGCTGCGGCGCACGCGGCAGCAGAGGAATGCGGTACAGATCCGTCCCGCGGTGTACAACATGGGCAGTGACGCGTTTGGAAGCACGGATGTTGTGGTCCCCCGCGGAGTTGGTAGTTCCGACAACCCGCTGGACATCGCGCGCTCCGCATCCGTGAACAGCTTGTACGGCTATCAAGCTGCCCCCGGAGGCGGACAGGCGATCGAGCTCGGCACGCTGCCTCGCAGCACAACCGGGCCTTCGCAGCACGGCGGGGGCGGGGGAAGCGCGAGTAGCAGTACTAGCGGCCAGTTGTACGAGCAGCTTCCATTGGAACAACCGCAGCAGGAAGGGGGACACGGGCAAAGCTACCCCGGGGAGAGTTCGTCCTCCTTCAGCGAAACGGACGACCCATCGACCGAGTTGCACCATTTGCAGACGAGTCACCCACCTCTTCACGCGAAGCCGCTGCTGCCGTCGCCGAACAACTCAGGAACATCGGCAAGCACCGGCGGAAGGCGCGGAGCAGGAGGGATCGATCTGCGAGAACTGGTTGCGAACTCGATGTCGGCCTCGACGAGTGTTGGAGGAGGAGGAGGCAATTACTATATGGGGAGAACGCCGCTAGTGGAAGACGGCGCAGTTTTTAACATCAGCAACGAGATCATCACGCCAGCGGGAGCTGGCGCTGGGCCTGCAACTACTGGCAGCGGAAGCGGAACAGGCACGAACACCTCGTCCTCAAGTGCGGGAGCAAGTAAGACGGACAATTCGCCGCCGAGGTTCAAGACTGTCGCCGAAATGATGCACTCAGGACCGCCGCGTGAGCGTGAGGTGATCCGAAATCTTCCCATGTCCCTCCGAACGCTGCACGACCGAGCGACGAAACGGCACACGAGAGGAGCGGTGCCGGGATACGAGCAGCGCGGTCAAGGGCATGGGCAGGTATCCAATTTTGCTAGGCGGAACTAGAGGAGGAACAAGAAGAGGAAGTTGTAGTCTCGCTGAATAAACTTATAAGTCGAGAAGTCTGCCTCGTCGCTGCCTTTTCGATGCGCATCATACGAAAATCTTAGGCTTCGGTTCCCGGAAGTACGACGAAGGAGGCCTCCGATGCGGCCGCCCTCAGCTCTAATGACCACGACGACGAGTCCATGCTGATGGAGAAATTTCTTTCCCAGTTTACGCAGAAACGCAGACAGGAGCTCCGGTCGGCCATCCGACGCGACGAAGCGATCAACTCACAGGGGGACGTCGTGCCTAGCAACGCGCGACCGCGCAGCGGCCTGGCGATGCAGGTTCTGCAATTTGATAGCCTGGCCGCAGCTGCAGGGTCTGGCTCTCACCAGAGCGGCACTGCTGCCGGGCGCCGGGAGATGCGCCAAATGCTTCCGGGCGAGCAGAACCTGCGCGGGCACCACTCAACGAGCCGGGAAAAAGCCACCTCTCTCGTTCCGACTGGCGGCGACTTCATCGGTGGCACTCTCTGGGAGTTCCCAACAGCATCTTGCTCCAGCTCCAGCAGCGCCACGTCCGCTGCCGCCGGCGTGTCTTCAGCTTCAGGTCCTACTTCAAGTTCCTCCTCGACCGTGCCTCCGGCGCGCACGCACGTTTCTTCGCTGCACCATCATCAGAACACGAGCTCCACCGCGAGCGCGAGCAAGGAGTTCAATGCCCTAACCCAGGTCGCGAACTGCATCGCCTCAGCGGAGAAGCCACTAAACCCGTCCACCCCCTCAACGACCCTAGCGAGCACGGCCGCCGCAGTGATGCGCCCGCTGGAAAAGGATTACTACAACGTGCGGAAAGCGCTGGCGCGGAGCAGCAAGCCGGGCCCCATCGGTCTGATGGGGGACTCGCATTCGCACTCGTCCATACCCTGTTTGGCCCTGGACGAGTCGCCGGTAATGAACCCATTTGGAGCTACTGGTGGTAGCGGTACAACAATCGGAGGAGTGACTGTAACCACCACGACGGGCGGAGGTGTAGTTACTACCAGCACTTTTCTAGAGCCCGGCGGCGTGTGGTCGAAAACGGGCGGCCGCGCGTGGGGCTTCCCGGCGAACGCGACGAAGAGAAAGCCCGTGCCCATCAACCTCCAGGTGCGCGGCTCCAACGTGTCCCCAGCTAAAGAACGGCCCCCGCTGCACGTGCCCAAGAGACCCATGCTCTAGCAGTACTTGACGTTTTGAACTGGAATCTTCTTCACGTTCATCCTCTATTTGCATCATGAAGTGCAGCATCAAGAGGGTCTTTCGCATATATGAAGTCAGTCAGTGCTGGACGAGGAAGAAGATTGATGGCAAGTCTCTGGGGGCGCGTTTTGCGCTGTTGCGGATAGCTTGTTTGTTGTAAGCGAGCAGGAGTGCGAGTGCGTCGTGGTCGTCCATGCCGACCTACGATGCAAGCCATCAGATATTCGCAACATCTTCTTTTGAGTACTTCGCAGTGCTTTACTTCGCGGATCGCCGTCTACCCGCGCGGCTGGCGCGGGCATGCTTCCCAATTTGACTACTCATTGTCGAGTTTGGTAGACCATGGAAGTTTACGTAGCAACGAATGGGGTTTGACGCATAGGAGTCTTCATATTCAGTGGGAGCAGTGGCGCCGCATTTTAAATCGCTCCAATGCATGGGAATCCATTTATATTTTCCTACTCGGCCGCTGGCTGCGAGTTCGGGTGGAACGCTGACGGGCGGGCGGACAGTGACAGAGATGAAGCTAATTGCTGGCTTTTTGTCTAAGTACTCGAAGTCAATGCCCCGAGCAGGTTGTCACCCCGTGATATGGCCCGCGGCCCGGTTCCCTTTAAGATTCCTTCACTATCACTGTCGTGACTGCATGCGTGGGCTACACGCTTCGCGCGCGACCGGATTCTACGCATTTGCAGCGGCTTCTCAAATCAAGCTTTTTTTTCATATACTGGTGTGACAAAATTCCATTGCGCTGATGTGGCTCTGGCCGCACACGTCGATGAAATTGATTTCTCGCACTCGGGTTATGTCTATGTGTTCACAGTTCACTTCTTATGATCGCGGGAAGGATGCGAAAGAAGCAAGACGCGCAGGAGCAGGCAAAGGAGACACAAATTGCCACGCGAAACAAAGTATGCTTTGATCATTCGGAGCGCCGAACAAAGTACTACTGGTTTGCGATTTCGCTTTCCTGCTTTCTCAATACGATACCTACTCTAGCACTTCTACGCAGTCGCAGTACTGTTACTGGAAGTTGTTTCTACGATTGCGCGGCTTCATTTTGCAGTTGTTCAGGCTTACACAGAGGACAAGTCCGTCGTGCAGCAAGCGCCCAAATCAATCTATGCGTCTCTATCTCAAGAACATACCAGTGCCAGTCGTTATAAAGTGAAGTTTGATAATATAAGAACAACGCAAAATAACAAAAATGCCGCGTGACTACTGGGATATCGACGAGATAATCTCGGAGGAGGAGAAAATGCCTTGCGAGATCTCGATACCGGTTTTTCACGGGTCGCACTTGCTGGACGGCGTTGCGGGCGTGGGCGTGCAGCAGCACCACTCTGCTGACGGAATGGAAGACTTGAGAATTCCGGCGAAGACGAAACTCAAGCTACCGCTCTGGCTGTCGGTCCGAGTGGCCCACAAAAACGAGCTGTACCTGGACGCGCCGCAAATGTTTTGCGACAACATCATCTTCAGTAGCTCAACAGACGCGATTCAAGTCGACCTCCGAAAGCATTCCGCGTTCTATTTCGAAGTCGGGACCAGGGCAGCAAGCTTGTACTTACTGCTGCACACCAACTTCTGTGGCGCTTTTGTTTTTGTGCAGTGGTTGTTGACTTATTGAGCCAGATTTGACTGCACCGGGGTTGGAAACGATGAAAACTATTCGGCCTCAATTCTCACACGACTTACATCGTGCGGATTTTGCATGGCCACGGCCGGGATGCAGTCTCGCCGCCTGCGAAAAAGAAGGAGAACATATTCGAAACACATATATAACAGGTTGCGGCGTACCACTGGCAACTCTACCTCGCGCGCACTCTCGTGGGCAGAGTTGAGGCGCAACTTGGTTCGGGCGGCCGCAAAACGGTGGAACGAAACTCTCACGCACTTGGGAAAGCGCGGGGTCTCGGACCACGCCAAGCCTTTGTACGTACAGAAGCTCACGTATGCGGAGGAGGATATGTTTTTCAGCATACGAGACACGGAGCGCGCCATTCTGAAAGAAATGAAAGTCGACCAGGAAGTAGAAAAGCCAAAAAAAGCGCGGCGACTAGATTACGCCGGGTAGCACGATAGATACTAGCACGAAGTGGTCAAATGTTTTTTTCCGATTCGTCTTTGCGAGCTGGATTTCGCCGCGCGTCGTGATTCCGGCAACATGCTTGCGAGCCAAAAGAACGCCGCGCCGACGAATGATTACGCCACCGAAAATTGAAATAAATTACAGAATTCGCCACAGGGAATCGCGAATTGTTAACCTCTCTTGAGAGCACGTCGCACCACTACTGCGCGCACAACAGCAACAGAAGTCCACCAGAGAGATTACGTAGACTATGCTGGAGGGGAACATGAAGCAGGGGAGTTGATGGTCAACGAAGAGAGCAATGAGTACTACACGGCTTTGCTACATTCATAGGCTCAACGGCGGCCTTAGCCTATCTGTTTCCAGATGTCAACTCATAGCGCAGGTCAGCAGTCGTGCGCTGTTGCTTCCTGCAGTCTCAAAATAAGGCACCCACCTCGTCCATCCTAGTGCCCCATACCTCCGTCGCGTTCCATATCCTATCTCAGGAGCCCCGCGGCCCACTTCGATCAAGTAGTTTCCACGTCATTCAATTTCTCGTAGGCGGTGGAATCTCTCTCTCTCTCTCTCTCTCTCTCCACGTCATTCAATTTCAAATTCATCCACTACATCTTCCAGAATGCCTCCCCCGGCGCCCGACAAGGGCACCGAGATGACGAGCGTGACGAACGACGTGCAGCCCCTGCTGAAATCGGCCTCTTCTCGTCCGCGCATCAATGTTCTTGGCGTCGACGTCGTGAATGACGACGACCTCGGCGACGTGGTCTGGGTGTTTCCCGTGAAGATCAGCGAGGAGGCCTGTCTCCGCCAGCAGTGCTCGGTGCAGACGGCGAAAGAGTTGCCCAAGTGCGACTGCAAGGGGTACGGCACTGTCGGATGGGACGCGGTATACAAAGCGAAGTATGCCAGGGATGAAAAAGTGATGTTGTCGGCGCCACAACTGATACCACGACAAGCCGCAAAAAACCGGAACAAGACGTCATCCCTGTGCTGTACTAGCTAGAGCCCAAGTCTGTACTGACACTCCCTCCTTCCAACTACTGCCTCCTGCCGGGGCCTGTCTGCGTGAGGACTGTGATCCTTATACTAGCCGACGACTTCGAGACTTCATGGTTCCATGTGAGCCTTGTTCCATACGGAGGACTGCCTGCTCATGGCGAAAAACCGGCAATAAGGCTCACATGGACAAGGATCCTTGACCTTGTAGCCATGGACGACAGGCCGTCTTTGTATAGTAAAGTGCAAGTGGCCCCCCGTCGGTCTCGGTAGTCTGTGGATGTGGAGTTAGCGGGTCGTAATTTAATCACGCCGACGGCTTTACTGTTCCGTTCCATACGGAGGACTGCCTGTTCATGGCAAAGGAGATCTTTGTGGCACAGCGGCCAAAAGCCAACGAGCACCAGCTGCCGACGAATCGCGACCGGCTCACGGCGGACTTCAACATGGACATGACTCGCCTCGAGTTCCACACCAAAGTAATGGAACGAGTCATGGACCTGCTCACGGGCAACAGAATCGGCCTAACCGTCAACACGACGCTGAGTACCGATTACTTTATATCGATTTCCTTCGATCTTTTTATCCGATGACCTGACGACGGTGCGACTACGAGCACAAAACCGTAATTTCTGCGAGCGTCGGCCCCTCCTTTCAATGCAGAGGTGCCTCATACGCCGTTGAAATTGAAAAATATATTTTACGGATACTCTGAATTCTTATCCTTTCGCATCAAGTCGGCCCCATCGGACATCGGGACGCGGCGGATCATCGGATGTAAGTACTTTAGTCTGAACTGCAGGTGCTGACAACGACGAAATTTTTTTCTGTCTGGGTACGGAGAGCAGGTCCGAGCTGGTGAAACTGATCGCGAACAGTGAGGGGTACCGTGCAGCGCTCCGCGGCAACATGTACCCCGTGGCGACAGCGCGCGACAGCGTCGGCGAGAACGGCCGACTCGCCGTGCCGCAGATCAACGACGGCGCAGGTCTAAAATCAGCGCCCGGGTGGACCACGTACTTACTTACTTTCACCAGACTTAATAATTAATATTAAAGTTGTAGTACCTAGTTCGTCTTATGGTAGTGGTACCTACCATACTTCTACTTTAGACTCATTGCTTGAGTGATGATCTGATGATTGAATATACTGAACACCGGGCGGGCGTGTAGGTACGAGCTGGAGAACGAGCACTACTTCGAAGACTTTCGCGGGATCGATAAGCTTCGCATGATGCGGCGGCGCATCTCGCACTTCGTGGACGTGAACTGCCTCGAGCGATACGGCGTGATGATCAAGAAGTTCATCGTGCACAAGTGGGACGAGGTGGCCATGCTGGAGGATACAACAGGACCAGCTGGCTTAACTAGGTAAGTGGGAGGCATCAATGGGAATGGGTCGTCCCTTCGAGTGCTGGCGAGCGTCGATCAAGGCGCTCGTCTGAACCGCCCGGCGCGAGCCGACCGGTCGCGGTTACAGAAGTGCCCTATACATAGTGTGGGGATCATGAGGAGGAGGCGGCTTCCTCGCTAACGACGAGCCATTGGGTTTGGGAGAGAGTTGGCAGCAAGCGACAGACTAGCATGGCCATGGTGATGAAGGGGAATAATAAAAAAAGAGGGCGCCTGGGTACCTAGTGTGGCGATCTAATGCAGCAGCAGCGCTTCCGCTTGCCAGCTCTAGGCTGCGTATTTCTCAGTGGTCTGCCGACCGTGGATTTCCGCTTCGCACGCTGCTCCTTCCGCGAAGCCTTTTCCAGGACATAGCGACACAACACCCCGATCCACAAGACCCCCCCAAAAAATTTCCCTAAATGCCACCTGCACCTACCTACTTTACGTTTACCAGCTGGTCCCACCATAGAGAACCGGGCGACGAACTTCGGACACCGCGGCTCCTTCTGGAAGATTCCGGCGCTGCGGATAGACGAGGCCAAGGACTACTTTGGGGAGGAAATGGCGTTCTTCTTCCACTGGTTCCGCTTCTACACCGTGCAGCTCCTCCTCCCGGCGTTTGTGGCAATCGTTTTGTACTTCCGCAGGTTCATCGGCTTCGACGTCACGCAACAGAGGTATTTTTTTCTACAAACATAGTTTATACATAGTTTTATTAGAAGTTCTTTTCAGGTGGTGGTGGAGGTGGTCTGGCACTGGCTCTGGTCGTAAAATTAATTTCGAGGATCGCTCCTGGATTTGGATATGCTATGGTTAGGTTCGTTTATGGACGATTCGATTGGAACTCGGATTGGCTTTGGCGTCGCTGTCTGGTGCAGCTCATGAAATGGCTTGTATTGCGTCTACTTGGCGTTGCATGAGCTTGACGTTGACACCATTCCCAGGTTGATCCAGGACTGCTTTTGTCTTTTCATGGCGCTATGGGCAGCGCAGTTCTGCGAGAACTACAACCGGCAATCCATCATCCAAGCCATGCTCTGGGGCACGCGAAATTACGACAACGTCGCGGCCGTGCGGTCCGGATATCGGGATCACGGTAGAGGTTTCTTGCCTTCGGATGCTGGACCGATACACGCATGTGCAAGAAAATGAGCTGCTATTACTCCTGGAATGAACAAGAATGTAGTTGTCCTACTCCGACATAAGTACTAAAAACGAAACCCGTTTTCGTTTAAATGTAAATCATCTAAATCGGAAAAAATAAACAAGAAATCGCCCATCCTACTTCCCTCTACTTCCTCAATCGCGCTGCCAGACGACGCCGACCGCAAGGCTGGTTGGTGGTCTGCTTTGGGTGCTTCTGTGATGTCGACTTTTCTGGCTTATGAAATTATCTGGAATCCCTGGTGCTAAAAACAAGAAATCGCCCATCCTTCCCTCTACATCTACTTCCTCAATCGCGCTGCCAGACGACGCCGACCGCAAGGCTGGTTGGTGTTACAGCTCAAAAAAAATGCATTGTTAGACGCATCTTTTAAAAACGGCCGCCCCCACCTTTTTTGGCCCGTTTGGGGCGTTTTTTGGCCTTATCACAAGGCCGCGCGTTTGCCAGAACAGCAGGGGTTGGCACCCTGAAGCGCGTGCTGGAAGCAAAAATGGGCTCCCACTGTGGCTGCTTCAGCCATTCCC
>RXOD01005817.1:0-12402 GCA_005223375.1 Amoebophrya sp. AT5.2
TGGTAAGTGGGTACCTGGTAAGTACTAGGTAGTGGGTCCCCACTTGGGTGGCGGATTCTTGCCCTAGGTGGCGAGTGCGTTAGGGCGCTCTGCGCCGGGAGTGACCGCGAGAAAAAGCGCGGCAACTACGAGCTTCTTGGGGAATTTTGCGACGCAGCACGCAAACTGCATGGCGTTACTCGTGCCGCTGGGAGTGATCTGCATCTGGTTCCTTCATAGAACTGCTTCGGGACCTCCATGTGCGTGAACAGCTTGTCCACCACGTTCCAAAACCCGGCCCGGTCCCCCGCTTTCGCCAGCGCGTTGTCCGCGTTGGCCTCGGCCCGTTTGGCCTCGCCGAGGGCCTTGGTCGAGTGGATTTCGAACTCGGCGGACATCTGCTCGATCTTCGCCGGGTCCATGGCCGTCACCTGCTCCGCAGTCACGAAAGACGTGCTCTTCTGCGAGAAGAAACTCGATGGGGAACTGGTGGTGCAGCTTCTTATATTACAACTGCTAGATGAAGTACTGCGGCTGCTAGATGATGAGGAGCCGGCAGTGGTTGCCGATCTGCTGCCACCACCAGACAGGGGCGACCCCGTTCTGTCCACCGAAACCGAACAAGAGAAGTGGTGCCCGGCCTGCCGGTGTCGGCCCTTCGAAGGAGTGAGAAATAGCGACGGTGATGACGGTGTGGCCGGGCCTGTGTCGAGCAGAGACGTTTTCACAGCAGTGGCCGCATGATGCGGCGCGTGAAGATGATGTGGTGACCCCCAGGCCCTGGATGAAACTCCACCACGACCGCTGCCATCGTGCAAGGGTGATGAAGCCGAAACCAGGAGTGGCGGCGAAGACGGCTCCAATGGATGAGTGTGGGGTCGCGCCCAGCTTCGACCGTTCACGGTGCGCTCAAACGTGTCAAGCAACGTACTGCTGCAGTGCCACAACGTCATTCTGTTATACCTTTACGCAGCTGCTGCGTCGTGCAGGTGCTCTTGTTGTTCTCGTAGGTTGAATGATGCTGCACAAGGCCTACACGAAATCACTGTCAACATCCCTCTACGTTTTCAGATAGTGCTCATCCGCTGTCAACATCTCTCTTCCGGTGCTTATCCGGCGTCGAAAATAAGATCGCTCTCATCTTGATCTTTTTCTCTTGCAAGCGATGCCGATTTCTCTCACAAGTAGCTGCGATAGCGAGCGAAGACGAATGGAAATGGGCTCCCCCCGACGCAAAACTTCGTTCGGGTTCCCGCGATAACCTGCAGCGTTCACGTCGATTGCGGACTGAGACTGACGCACCTGGCCGTGTGCACGAGCATGCATCTATCTTGCCGCAAGGATCATAGCGTGAATATCAATATCGACGTATGGCTATGGTGTCGAAAATGTAGTCGATGGTATGAAATATCAAATATGGATGCGTCGGTCTGAAGATATTATTTTTTCCCGCAAAATAAAAATATGAATCATGGAACCAACCCCGTAACGCTGTTCGGTTGATGCAGTCTATCGCTATCACGCTTGCGCAGCACTACAGCTGGCGCGCATCAACATCAAGAACAAAAGGAGGCACAGAGACAGATGCAGATCCTGCGTGTCCAAAACTAACGCGAAGCGAATTCATTGTACATTTATGATTATCGTCCTATGTAAGTAGTCATTGTGGTTGGTGAAGATAAATAGCGTTTTATTTGTTGTTCTCCCCACTCGCACTCCCGCTTCCCGCCACAAACCAGTCCTTCGGCACGGTGGTCTTTCCCCGCACATCCTGCATGAAGCGCTGGTAGTTTCCCGCGATCTCGTTTAGGCCGCCGTTTACCGCCAGCGACGCCTGCACCACGTGACGCTGCTCGATGCCTGGCTCCGCGAACAAGAGGCTTTCTTTCGTTTTGCTCTCCCCACCTCGAGGACCTCCTCGTCGTGCCCCGCTTGAGCTAGTCCCCCCCTGCGTGGACGAGGTGGACACCGGTATGGTGGTCGAGACGCGCGGCGCGGTAACGGACAGCGATCCGCGGAAGGGAGAGGGCGGGCGATGAGCAGAAGCTCCTGCAGGCAGCGAAATACTAACCGCCGAGAGAGAGGCGTTGCGAACCAGCGACCCGGAACGCGAAGCAGAGGCGGATGAAACAGCGGGAACCTGGGATTCACATATAATGAGGAGGCATATTTATTTAGAATGAGATGGAAGATCACATTGAAATTCTTGATACTTACTTATCGCCCGTGGCATTTGTAGATCATGTTGAAAGTCAGAACAGCGAGCAGTTGCAAAATGTAGACGTAAAGTAGCTACAGTAAGTTTACTAAAAATAAGAAAGTAAGTACCTTCAGCGTCCAACCAGGTACTTGCGTTCTTGGTTGCGCGAAGCCCTGTGTCCCTACCGGATTCCACATCTTCTGTCCCTCGCCCAAAGCGGAATTTCCGATAGAAGCCTCGAGGTTGGGGACGATCTGTCGTCGTTCCCGGGGGGACTGCAGCTGCCGCGGGGAGCCTAGGTCTGTAGAGTAGTTCGACTTCGAGTCGGCGCCGGCGCCGGCGGAGCGCTGCACTAGTATTTCGCCAGCTCGAGTTTGTGTCTGTGCTCCGCCAGGCGGCAGCGGTGCCACGACCGACTGCGATCTGGGCTCCCCTACGGAAGAAGTAAGCGTCATCCCTGCCGCCCCGGGAACAACGAATGTCGGTAGAAATGCCCCGCGCGCGGAAAGCGGCGGCGGATCGGAAAAATTTCCACCAGTCGTGATTGCTCGCGCGGTGAAGAGAGGGGCAACGATGGGGAGCTGTCGCACGCTCCGCGACTGGTTGAGCGTATTCGTGACGTCGACGTTCAACTTCTTCGCTCCTGCACCTGATCCGGAGGACATCACAATCTCCGCGTTATTTAAAAGACTGATGTCCTTGCTCTGCCCGGCTCCGACGACCAGCCGCGGCGTCTCCGGTGCTTGATCAGGATCGTGAGCAGATAGCGCGGTGGCTTTCGAGGGCTGTTGCGACGAAAGCGAAGCAGGAACTTGCTTGCTGCTATTCCACGCACCATTAGGTTTAGGTGCACCGCCACCGGCTTTTATCATATCCAGAATTGGGGACGTCGGCTGCTCATGCGCTTGCGTTGTACTTGTAGCTCCTGCTTTCGGGGAGTTACTTCTCTGCACGGCCCGCTTGATCGCGACGTGGTCGATTTTCAGCCCCCGCCCCCGCGGCGTTAGGTGCACCACCTCGTTCGCACCAGTTTTCCCTTCTCCCTGCAGGCACTCCTCCTCGTAGTACCGCTCTAGCATCGTCGGCTCTGTCTCGATTTCGCTCGCCTTCCGCTCCAGCATCTTTTTCGCCGACTCCGCCTTCGCCACTTGCTTCTTGTCCACGACAGACTCCGCCGCCCCCTGCTCCGACGTCGACCCCTCCAGCACCTCCTCCACGAACGCCCGCAGCTCCTTGCGCTCCTTCTCGCGGCGCGCGAGTTCTTTCACTTTCACCTCCTCCAAAAACTTGCGGGTGTAAACTACGTTGTCCTGCTGCTCGTACGTGTTTCGTTGGCGCCGCACCTTCACCCTCTGCAGAAACTTCGCTGCCTTCTGCAGCAGCTCGCGCTTGAACGCGGACGTGGTGGGCGTTAACGCGAGGTTGCGCAAGTCCGCGTCCTCGCCCGCCAGCGCCTCGCTCGCCGTGGAATAACGCTCGAGAATGGACGTGCTGTTGCCGGCAGTGCCAGAAAAACCACGCTGGTCGGTGGTAGTGCTGTACCGCTCGAATTCTGACAGTCCTCCTCCTCTCAGGGCACCACCTAGCAGCTCCTGCCGCACCGTGTCGGTATATTCCTGGGTAGTCATGGTTACGGGACCGATCTGGATCGTGGCCTCTTCATCCTCGCTGGTGTCGCCGGCGTGGAGCGACTTCAGCTCCCGGTCGAGCATCGCTTGCTCCTCTGGGGAGAGGGCGTCCAGGAATCCCTGTCCCTCCTCATCCACCGAACCACCAGAGCCGATTGACACAAAAGTCTCGAAGTTGCTCCGCGTCCGCTCTCCCGCGTCGACGTTGGCATCGATCAGACGCGTCGCGTCGACGTCTTCTTCCCCGGCCGCGTCGGAAGGATGAGCGTGTAGTTGAAGATCTGGTGCAGGTTCTTGTGGAGCAGCGTTTTTTTCGTTCGAGGAGTTTCGCGAGCTGCGCAGGATTTCCTTCGCCCGGACGAGTTTTTCCTGCTCCAGTTTCGCGCGCAGGTCCTCGTGCAAGTCCAGTTCCTGCTTCCAGTCCTGCAGGAAGTGCTTGTTTTCGTTTACAATTTTCAGCCATTTCTCCTTCTGCTCCGCACTCACATTCGGCATGTAAAAGGGCGAGTCGCACTTGTTGAAGTCCACGCCGCCGTGCGCGTCGAGGGGCTCCTGCGCGATCGCCTTCTGCACGTCGATCCCGACCGGGGGCACCAGGATGCCCCGGCTCTGCATGTATACGCGCTGGTTGATCAGCCCCGCGCGCTCGTGGTGGCCCTGCGTAACGGCAAGGGTTGTAACGCCTCCCGTCGCAGATGATGGTACCACCTCCGCGCTGCTCGTCTGCTGTAGAAGTTGTTTCTCCTTCTGCTCCGAAGTTGATACCGGTAGTTTGTAGTCGGGTTGATCCTGCAACAGCGTGAGCGCGAATGCCGGCGACTTGCGGAACGCGGCCGCGTGCAGCTGCTTCTGCAACTCCAACGCCTGCCTTTCTTTTTCTTTCTCAGCAGCCTCTTCCACTTGTTTCTTCCGGTGCCGCTCGGCGTCCAGTTTCGGGCGCTGCGCCGCGAAATCCTCCGTGTGCTGCACCCACGACCGGTGCTCCGATGTTGGGCCGATGCCCAGCTTCTGCAGCGTGTGCAAGTGCCGCTCCTCCTTCGACTTCGCCGTGGTGTGGGCGTGGGATTTGTGGCTTCGCGGTCCAGAAGTCGGCGACTCCTTGGAACCACCTCCAATGAGAGAAGCCGCTTGGGGCTGCGGGTGATGTGTTCTTGGGGGCGAAGGCGCTGCGGAGGTGATCTTGTTCTCGTGGCTGATTATAGCAACGGCGTCGAGCTGCTCGTGCTCCTGCTGTTTCAGCAACTTTTTCTCCTCCTCCTTCTCGAGCAAGATCTGATCGCACTCGCGCTGAATCATGGCCGCGTAACCGTTCACCTGGAAAGCCATTTTTTAGCGAGGGTTGCAATCATTCAAGAAGATCAAGATCTTCAACACTCGTACTCGTCTAGCTTATAGGAGCGAGTTCTAAAAACTTCCATTTCCAACTTGGAGTAACGACCAAACAGCTGTAGCAGCAGACCTTTTTCCACAGCGTTTCTTTTTCCGCCGCGATTTCTTCGTCTACTTTCCGCATTTGCGCCATGTATCCGCTGTCCAGTTCTCGCAGTTTCTCCATCTTTTCTTTGAACGTTTGTTCCCGTAACTTGATGCGTTTCTCCCCGTAGTCCTTCGAGATGGTTGCCAGTGTTTTTTGCAGTTTCCGGTCGATCTGCTCGCACTTGGCCCGCACCTGCTTCAGGTATTGCGCACTGATCAAGTCGCGCTGATCCAAGGTGAGTCCCGTAAAATCGGTGAGCAGCAGATCCGATGCCTTCGACAACAAGTCGTCGTCCTCGTCGCGGTGGATTTCCTGAATCTTCGTCATGTTGGTGCTGTCGTGTGCCTCTTGCTCTTGAAGATGCGGCTGCTGTTCCTCGGCATGTAGTTGTGTTTCTAACAGTTCGCGCTCGTGGGCGAACACCGACTGCGTGTAGGCTGGAGTATCCTGTTCCTGTTTCTCGACGACTAACCCAGCAAAAGTGGGTATCTGATCACGACCTTCGTGTTGCTTGTGCTTTACCTCCGCGGCCGCATCCGTGTCCTCCTCCAGAAAAAAACTGTACTCGCCAGAGTGGCCCGAGACGGACTGCAGCTCCGCACCATTGGAGGATTCCAACTCGGAGGAAGACACCTCGGGAGCCCGCAAATCCTGCACGGCCGAAGCGGGGGGCAAGGGGGTCGTAGTGGGGGCCATTTATGTCAAATTTGATGTCCCGGACGGAGCGAAAGTGGGTCCAAAGTTAGTTCAAACCCACTCGGGCTCTTCGCCCTCCGACGCAAGCTGGGCAAAGTGTAACTTACGCCTAGGGTTGCTGTTCCTATTATGTGTATGAGAGAACGAGGATAAACGAAGCAGAGCTGCGTGAAGCTGAAGGAGCACTTACTTACTTGGTGCGTTGAGAATTTTATTGAGCTGTCACTATTCAAATGCCGCGCGTGGTGCATGCAGGATAAACATGATCATGCACCTGCTCGGGCACTCGGTTGCAAAACAAAAGCGGAAGGGCAGTCGAAAAAACGAAAAGAAAAAAAAACGGAAGTAGGCGGTGCGTGAGGGTTCTTAAAACGAAAAAACTAGACACACGGCACGGATGCGGACGCGACGCCTTTCCTGTAAAATCAACACGAGCGGAATGAAAGAAACCACAATTCCTGCCTGCGCTTCAGACACTTTCAGAAGACGAGCCGACACTGAAAACAGTGTGAGAGACGTTGAATATCACATCAAATCTCCGACTCCGCGATCATGATCTTGAGTTACACGACGCACAGGAAGATCTACATCAGCAGGCAAAGGCATGTTTGCCTTGTGGTCGCAAGAAGACTTTACCGCAACAGACAACAGAGAGATGGATATTCCAATTCTTTCATATTCATGGGTGCAGCACGACCAGCCACGGCGGAAGCGAAGCAAGAGCATAGCGGGTTAGAGTGTGAGAGCATCCTTCAGGCTCCAGTTCCAGATTGGCCATTTCCAGGGGAACAGGATCTTTTGCGCGTAGTACTCTACGGTTTTGTGGTCGTCCACCCCTTCCCCGTCTTTCAGCGAGTCCGTCTCCACGTCTTCGGCGTACACGCGGCAGCCGACCTCTCTTTTGTTCGCGTGTGGATCGCTCGAGAAGTCCTCGCTCGGCGAGAAGTTGCCTCCCGTGCTCTTGCCCCAGGTAAGCCGGTGCGGGTACTTGTGTGCGAGGTCCTTCACGATCCACTCCTGTCCCTCCGCCGTGGCCGAGCGGTCGATCGTCAACGAAGTCGCCGCCTCGGCGACCATGTCCCGCACGATCGTGCCGCACAGGCACTGCCAGGAATCCCTCAAACCCCGCCCGTCCGTCGAGTGCCCGCGCCGCATCTTCGACCAGGCCTCGAGGAAGTTGCCCGACGGCTTGCCGCAAATCGCGTGCTTGCAGAGGTCGTCGTCAAACTCCAAGCAGTACCCCTTGCCGTCGAAACCCTCCCGCCCACTGTCGCCGCAGGGATTCAACCGCCCGTGGAGGAGCGAAAGCTGCTCCACGAAGGACGTTCTTGGCGGAAACATCATGATGATGGATGATGATCGAGACGAGGGTCAGGGGCCTTTTGTGTTGGTGGAAAAAGAAAAAGCTAAATGATCGAGATCGACGCAGGAGATCCAGTTGATTCTCGCACGGCCTTGATAACGTTGACTTTCTGCTCCTGAAGCGCCCCCAAGACGAAGACGAATACCACTCACGCACGACGAGGAGTGTAGCGAAGACTACCACTAGTAGTGGTACTAGTCACCGACGGTGACTTTGAGTTTGAGATGCGACTGCGACAGCGACACGAGACAGAAAAAACCATAAAACATGATCCGGAGCAGGAGCTAGCACGCTTCACCGATTGCGATTTTGATTTTGATTCGAAGCCGAAGCGATCCTGCTCTCAGACCTTCTCGCTCTCGTCATCGACCCGATTTTCTTACGGCACGACGAAGGTGGGTGGACGCGATGGCATCATGCAGCGTTGACCGCAGAACTGCAAATTGGCGCAAGCTTTGCCCAATGTGACGAGTGTCACCAACCTTGTCGAAAATTGAAACAAGAATAAACAGAAACCAATTACAGAAAGTTCAAGAAGTTCTTCACAGGATCAAAGTTTCTTCAGCACTAGTGTTCTCCGGGTAGCTGCCGTTGTAGCCTTACCCGTGGCCCCAGTCGTATTTTTGCAGCCTGGAGACAACGTCCCGCAGCCACTGCGGGGAGTCGGCGCAGTTCTTCCAAAACTCGTTAAAGAAGTGGATTCTCCCGTGGTCAATTTGTGGGATCACGGCAGACGTCGCCCGCGGTTTTTTGTTTCCCGGACTAGACTTCAAGGAAATCCTATTTTCCTGCAACCTACAGATCGTTTCGAGCACGTCGCGCCACTGCTTGCACACGTCCTTGTTCTCCTCCGCAAACAGCAAGGCCGCCGTCTCCGCCGTCACCTTGGTTCGCGGAGATGGCTCCGAGAAACCCTCCTTGTCGGTCGGCCACGCGTACCAGGCCCAGTGGCTCGTTTTGCACCCGCTCCTTTGTCGGGACCAGATGGTAAATGACCGACTTTGGTAAATGAGGGGCACTGGGACGGCCCCACTTGTCGTGTGGCGACTGCCGAGGAAGGCGCTCTGAAGTCTAGCCGGCGTAAAGGGGTCTGGGATTCAGAGATCGATGCGCCATTCGATGGGGACTAGAGACAGGCGCAGGCGGCACTAAAGCTATTGGGAGGTAGAGGGGAGCCATGGCAAGCCGGTAGCTAGATTGGTGCTGGAGCCTGAAACAAAACGGAATAAAAAAAGGGGGCGCCTTCTAAAGTGGCGCTTGATTCGATTAGCTGGGCCTGGGAACCCACTTACCAGTCACCACGTGTTCCTCTTCCTAACTTACTTTAACAGTAGACAACTTACTTACCACCTGGTCTCGCACCGTAGTTCCCGTCCAGCTCCGCTTGAATCCGCGGAAGGTGTCTTCTTTGTTTCTCGAGCAGGATCTGGGTCTGGCGGAGGTCCTCGGGCCTTACATCCGCCCCGTTTATTCGAGACCACGCTGCTCTGCTGGAGCTGGTGCCCGCGTTGCTCATCTGGGACGAGTTCGAGTTCTGCGACTCCGAAAGCTTTTTCTCTACTACGGCGCGAGGATTCGACGAGGAGGCGCCGAGCTTCCCGAGCGAAGCGGAGAGCGAGGATCTGACCGAAGACGAAGCATTCCTATTCGGAGATTTCCTCGGAGCAGCACCAAATCCGGGTCTGAAATTGCTCGGAGGGGCTGGCTCTTGCGGCGCTGGGGAAGGGCGACCACCTCCACGATGATCAGCATCGCCCCCCGCGTGAACTTCATCGCCAGAAGATGATGACGCCATCTTCTTCTTCTCCGGCTGTTGATGCTGCTGCTCCACTTCCTCTGCAAGCAAACGGGCCCAGCCTTGCAGCTCTTCTGCCCCACTCACCACTTCACTCGTTGTACTTGCTGCCTCCGGCTCTGGTGTTGAGGCTAGAATTAAACCGACGTCGTCGACGTCCTGCTCCTGCTGCTCCTGCGAAACGAGTGGTCCTGCACTCGTTTCAACTACACCCGGAGACGGCTCGACGAAGAGGGTCCGATAGACGCAGGAATTGTAGATGAGATCTGCACAGTACCGCTGCTTGTCGTCCCGCTGCTTCGGATCATGGTCGGACGAGGCGTTCGCATGGTCGGACGAGCAGGTGCCGCGGTTCGCCGTTGTGAAGTGCTCGTTCTTTGCCTCCTCCACTGCATCTACTGTTTTTTCACAAACGTCGCCCTCCGCGTCCTCCTGGTGAGCCAGAGCCACCAGCTGGTAGAAGTACTGCGCAATGGCGGTGAAATCGAAGTCGAAGAAGCTGCTGTGGTCCCCGCAGCTCCACCTCGCCGCGCTGGAACCCGAAGCGGAGTTTTTCTCGGGGTCCAGGGTGGCAGAGGGGTGCAGGGTGCTCTGTTCAACGCTGGCGTCGGTAAAAAGTGAGCTCCTGTTTATGATTTCCGATTCCACCGCGTCAGCGGGTCGTGGTCGAGGCTTGCAAGCAGCGAAGGAGGTGGCTTCCGCTCCTCGGGGCGTACCGGTGCGAGGCGGGCCAGTTCGGGATTCGACTCGTCCCACTTCCCGCCTCGGACTGGACGTTCGGGGCGTGCAGCAGGCAGTCCGGGGCGTGCTTACCTCTCCACCTCCGGCGAAGCCCAAGCCGCACCGAGGATAGACATAGTCATGGTTGTCTGCGCCTTCATCTTCATCTTGTCGTGCAGCTGTGGACGAGTAGATACGGACTACTTCTTGTCGTCCGAAATACAGCTGAGGATAAAAACTACCTGGCACAAGTACTGATTGCGAAGGTAGATTTTTCTCCTTTTTTGCCAGCGCTTCTTCGGAGTCGTAGATGGATCTAGTTCTTGGAGGAGCCACCGTCACGGTGCCGGGGGGGCTCTTGTGCTGGGGAATGTCGCGGCCCGCGACAGCGGCAGAGCGGAAGTGCGTGAGCATGACTCTGAGAACAAAAATTGGCTCGCGCTCGTGCTCCTCCTCGTACTCCTACTCCTACTCGTTTACTATTACCATAGGGCTCGGCTACGGCTAGTAGTGCCGCTACGCCTACGGCTACGGCGCTGAGTACTCTCTCCTCGCGTCTATAAATAACAACGTACAAGCCCCCGGAACCGGATTCCTATGAATATTGCGATCATCACTCGGTGTTGGTGTTGGCGGAGAAATGCGAAAAGTACTTCAACGTCGGATGTGCATGTGGACGATCATGTGCTGGCTGGCTGCCGTAGGTCTAATAAATCAATGTTGCTAATGAATCCTCGAACTGGAAGTAGTAGTTGTAGTTTTCGTGGATGTCATAAAAAAATACATGCCTTTTGGTGCTGACGAAGATCAGTAACCGTAACGCAGACGCATGAATGTTTTCACCAATGAATTGCAGGAAAGAAAAGACCAGGCGCAACGAAGCTGTACGCGGGAGCGCGGAAAACACAAGAACAGGACCATGCGATCGACATTGATCCAGCCGAAAATCTCTGGATTGAATCGATCGAGCCGTCGTCCGTGAGCTCGCGGTTTGCGTTTTATTGAGATGATCTAGCCCATGTCACGACCATGTTGCGATTGATTTCATCTATTCTTATTCACCCTCATGCCTATCAGCGATGCGTTTGCGTCGGCAAGTTCTGTCGGTATCTTCTGCAGCCTGCGACCTGCCGTAGCGGATCGGTAAACACCTTGATAGATGTAGCCTTAATTCCTCGCACTATCGCAAGCGGACGCGCAACAAGTAAAGTGGTATGGATACATAACGTGGTCATTTTTCAATTTGCGCGTGTATGATCTGTTGTACTATGTGCATCTATCTGACGGAATCCAGAGTCTTTGGACAGCATGGAAGATGATGTAAGTAGTTGATCGACGATGTCGTAGCTGTAGCAGGCTCCTGCTCCTCCTTGTTCAAGTCATGGTGACGTTTGGGTCCTTGGTCGATTGTTTGCGGATGTGTTTCGCGCCCTGCTGGTAAACCTTTAATTCCGGACTCGAACCGGTGGGCGAGATTTGGAAGGGAGGCATCTTCTCCAGCGTGTACTTCTTCACGTAGGCGCGAAACTCGTCCTTGTCCACAAACCCAGATTCGTCCGTGTCGAAAGCCTTCCACACCATTTCGTACTCCTCTGCGATGTAGAGCGATCGGGTTCGGGATCGAGAAGGTGAAATAAGTTAAAGTTTATACGCAAGGGCAAGTGCTACGCAGCGTACGCTAGATAGTTAGCGGGAAGTTCCGGGAGGCGAGAAGGAGAACCGAACGTGAGAAATGTTCGAATTCGCACAGGCACACCACCAGCACCAGCTAGAGTTTCATACTAGAACTACGGACTACTTTACCCCTACATCACAGGCAAGAAATTTATTATTGAATCGAATCTATGGAAGCGCCTGCGCCTATCCCGATGCCTAAAGTTGAAAAATCGAAATCCATCAGACCACAGATACCTGGCGACATTTCCTCTTTTTTTCCGTGGAAGGTGCGGATCTCGCGGAGGATGACTTGCATTTCGTCGCGGTCCAGCTCGCCGGAAAGGTCGTCGTCAAACCTCTGCCAAATCTCATCGATCTCCTCGTCCGTGTACTTCTTCAGGTCGTACTGGTGCTGAAGATGTCCAATGAAAAGGTCGGAAGGGCACGCATGCGGAGTTCCGCAGACTGCTCGTTGTACTAGTACTTGTACGCTAGGATGAGGCAGTTTGCAAGTGAATTCGTACTCGACTTCATCAAGCACAGGCAAGAGACAAGGAGTGCTTAAGCAGAGACAAAGTCTAAACATCGACTGAAAGTCGTATATTATAAGTACCCAAAACTGTTCCAGTTCGAGTTCTCTTGAGCGTTCCCGCAGGTAGTCTTGGCTGCTCATTTCCGTGAGCCTGCTTACCGTTCGGTCCCACGCGAAGATTTCGTCCTGCACCGCGGTTTTCTTGTCGATCGAAGGGTCCACCGTGAAGATTATGACCGGACCAGGTGGTAAGTGAGGAAGTGGTAAGTGCTTCGTGCTTCGTGATGGGTCCCGTAGGGTAGCGGATTGCACTAGGTGGCGGATGGCCCTAGGTGGCGAGTGCGCTACGGCGCTCT
>RXOD01005818.1:0-12399 GCA_005223375.1 Amoebophrya sp. AT5.2
GCCCCGATGAAATCTGGCCGAGAGGGGAGGGGGACGAGCGGGACGCAAGGAGGAGGAAGACCAAGAAATACAAAACGGGAGCGGGATGCATCGATCCAGCGAGGACAAGACGGGAGCGGGATGCAGGGAGGACAAGAGCAAGATGGGAATGGTATGTAAGACAGGATGGGGCGCAAGACAGAGAGAATGGATGCAAGAGAGACAGGATGGGAATCATGGGATGGATGCATGACACGGGATGGAGGCAAGACAAGACAAGACCAGCACCGGATCGATGGGATAGGATGTGCCCCAGCCGAAGTCATGGAAAGCGTGGGTTTGGGTTAAAGCAATTGACTTTCGCATGTGGACAAGATCACGACTGCACACGCTCACGCACACCACACAAGGACACAGAGACATATTTGTTTCGTACTAGAACAGCCGCAAACGCAATCTTGATCTTCTTCACTCCTCTTAATGTGAGTGTCTCATGTTGGCATGCTGGAAAAAACCTTCCAAGTTGGTGGAACCCACGACAGGAAAAAACCTTCCAAGTTGTGGGATCGAAATCGATCTTTTCCTTCTACTTTCTCATCCTGATCCTCGTCGCTCCTCTTCTACAAAATGCCTCGTCACATGGTACAAGCCGATCTATTAAAAGATGTTGGTGTTGGAGAACAGAAGGTCAACCACAACCTCAACACTCGACCAGTCTACTAAATTTCAACGTACGACCTCTACCTATTTTACAACTATGCGATATTTATTCCTGAAGTAGGACTATGTTCAAGCCCGATCCGCGGCTGGCAGCTTCGGCTTCCTGAGGTCTGTCGCTTCGCCTAGTAGACTGCATGGCACCAAAAATCTATAATTCTAAATCTAATTGTGATTCTGTATACTGATAATCATGATTATGATATCATTTCAACGTATGGCTCGGGTGTCTCTCTGTGCCTGCTGTTGGAGGGGCCGCTCAAGTCTATTGCCTTTGCCTCCAGATTTTTTTTATTGCTGAGCAGAGCTGCACACTGCCGTCGTGTGTGGGGCGTCTAAGGTAGCAGGCTTTGATTTTGCCGAGACTCAAAAATTAAAGAGGCTTTGTGAGACATTCTGAAAATACGCGCTGCCGCTCATTCCGACGGTGCTTTGCCTCGTGCTCAGGCCGTAGTTGCTACTCATGTTCAACGGCCGGCTGCGCTCCGAAGGATCCCACACCCGGAACGCCGCGTCCGCATCTGCACTCCTCGTGCCAAGGAACTCCGCGTGCCGCGCCGTGTGGCCGTGGCACAGTCCGTTCGCGTAGCTGCTCCCCCCGGCGCGGTGCAGCGCCCCCACCGTGGTCGGCTCTGCGATGTTCAGATCGCGCACGACGGACCATCGGTTGGACATGTTGCTCGCGTTGGTAACCACGGATCCGCGGTTCGCCCCGGGCGCGTGGATCAAGTACGAATTGCCGGCTTCGGTCGTCACTCTCGTGCCAGAATGGGTTTGCCCAAAGCTGTGACCACCGGGACCGTTCAAGGGGCGCTCCACAGTTTGGGCGGAAACGATGCGCTCACTCATGATGCTTCCCGTGCCGGAAGACGAAGAGGAAGCAGACGAACTCTGTTGACTGGAACTGGCGGGCTTGACGCCGCGAGTGTGGGTCAACAAGTTCGTCGTCATGGTGAAGCAGAGCAACGCGACAGCGCTCATCTTGCTGTTCCCGCGCAAAACCGATGCCAACATCCTATAATCTTTTGTCTCTATTTCTGATACTGGTGGAGTAGATTGAGGTGGAGCTGGAGCAGGTGCGGCTAGTACTAGGAAAAGTAGGCTATGCTGCGAGTGCTATGGCTATGGGGCAAGATGACTGGTCGGGTAGTTTTCAATGGTGGGCTTTACCTTTTTTACCAGTCATCGGGAGAACGCGAACGAAGTGAAAGATGAAAGTCGTCCTGATAGAAACAAGAGCTGATGTTGGCTGCTCTCGAGATCCATCGTAACAAATAGCAGCCCCCGGCAGCAGGTGCTGTGGGTTCCTGATTTAGAACGAAGAACAGAAGAAGTCAGTGACAATTCGATCATTTTTGTGTCGCGACCCTGCAACGTGGCAAGGCGGGACATCAGGAAAACCGTCCTGACATTTTCGACACCAGCATCTGACGAGGCCAACAAAACGCTATTGCAAGAACGCCTCCTGTTAATGTGGTGCGTTTTCACGTCGTTGCGGGATTTGTCGTGGGTCAAGGAGATTGAATTTCACAGGTAGAGGACAAGATGATGATCACGTTTGTACTGGAACACATTGCTCATCAGAACTTCGCGGCGCGTGAAACTATCGCAATTGCTGACTCATTTCGACGTCGGCGCCGCTGGTCCATTTTTGGATGAAGCAGAAGCTCCTCGGTCGCCCCCAGCGGCGGCTCCTAGCCGCGCCTCCCGTGCCTCCCGCAGCTCCTGCCGTAAGCGCTCCAAAGTGCGCGTCGTCAGCCGCCAAGAACTGGTTCATCGATTTACGACCCCCACCGCCTTCCCACAAAGGATGCCGGAATTTTGTTGTTGTGCGGCAGCCGCATGCCGTCGAACCGGGCAAGCGGTCCGCGATCCTCTCTGGTGATCATGCAGCCCGCGACGTTGCGGTTTGCCCGACTGCAACTCGATATCTTGTACACGGGCGCGGACTTCAGGTCGATCTGCTTACCCAGGCCCCGTTGTATCTTCGTCAAATAAGCCCCGCCGCCGGGGGTGCTTGGTCTTGTTGGTGCGCCATGGTGCTGGTGTGCTGGCCCATCAGGATGTTTACCCGCTACTTCTGCCCCCGAAGGCATAGTTGCTGCAGCAGTCGTGCTGCCGCCCTCTGCCGCTGCTCCTGGCGCTGCTGTAGGTCCGCCTTCTCCTGCTGGGGGCCTCGTTGCACTGCTCGCCGCGGCGGTGGAGGCACCACCTCCGCCTCTACTGTTAGCAGCACCACCCGCTACCAGTTGATCGCGTCCAGTGGTTGCTCCTGCGCCGGAGGACGACGAAGGAACCGCGGCTGCACTCCGTCCGCCGCTTGGCGCCGTCGCCGGTCTCGTGGTTGTTCCTACAGGAATCGTTCCCTCCGTCCCTCCTCTGTTCTTCGGAAACCTGGACGCCTTCGAAAAGCTCCTGCCCAACGCACTCGGTTTCCGACTCAGCACCTGTTTCCCCATCGCAGTCTCCGGCTCCGTCGGAATCACGGGGTCAACGCAGTTTTTCGCAGACTTTGCCCCGATGATAACGTCCGTTTTCGCGCCCATCGTCCAGTGGCGGGTGACCGTCTTCCTCACGAACTTGTCCACCGGGTGGTAAACGAGCCCCGGAGACTCCCGCGCGTAGAACTCAGCGCTGCCGCTGCCCTTCACAACGTTCGCGCCGTTCTTCGCGCCGGCCTGCCGAAAAAGTTTTTTGAGTACGTCTCCTACATTGGGTGGAAGGAAACAAAAGAACTTGTTATTCTACGAAGTCCAAGTCTTAGTACTTTCGCTTTCCTTCCTGCTAATTCTACTGCTACTTCTAAGAGGACTAGCTACCGCGCTTGCGCATAACATTAAGCCGGAGTACACTCCTGGTCTCCCTCCCGAACACGACCCGTCCGTCTTGTTTGTTGCGGTACTTGTCGAATTTTGGTATGACGCACGCCAGGTCGTTCGACGATACCGGGTACACCACGTTCTTATTGGTCGGCCTTGCTGCCTTCCCAAACTTCGTGCCCTTCCACCTGCTCACCAACGACATCGGCAAATCGTACGTCACCCCCGGCGAGGTCCTGCCCAAGAAGTCACTCGCCGGCCCCGTCAGGATGTCGCCGCACTTTTGCCGGGCGTCCCGCGTGGCGGATTTACCGAAGCTGTAGCAAGCTGACGTGGGGCGATCGGAGGAGAGCTGCTTGCCGATAGCGCGGTCCTCGATTAAAGGGGCGGAAGAATTCCACGGATTCGCAGCATCGCCCTCCGCTTCAACAGTTTTGAGGGGGGAGTTTGACCGACTGCGGCCCCCAGGAGACGCGGAGGGAGAGCGCGTCATGATGCGTTGCGGATGCTCGTTGTGGTTTTACGGCTTTTGTGAAGGTCCTCTGCGCTCTTGCGATGTACTTTCCTACTTGATCCGCGTCAGTATACCAAGTCAGGCTAGTCGTGCTACGGCGTTTCTGCTTTTCCTCTTTACGCGCCAGAATGAAACTGCGAAATTTAGTTGATATCACTTTCGGATATCTGGAGACGAGAGCTTTGCGACCACATGCAGATCGATGCGTGATCGCGTCTAGGGTCTACCTTTATTTGATTGTCTACTACGTTCTCTCGTCCGCCTCTCGTTCTTGTCCTGCACGAGACAATGAAAGATTCAATCGATGCAACTCACTCGCTTCCGTTTGGCGAGTACCATCAGCACGTTCACGAAGAGCGAAAAAACAAAAAAAGGGCTTCCGAGCAGTCCCACCAGCGAAACCGGCCGGATTGTGATTCACGAAAAGACTAGAGTAGTGTTTGTGTTGGAGTTGGTGCGTCATGGACACGGTGGCGGTCTGTACCACGCTGTAGTATGGCATGTACCAGCATGCCATTGCCGTTGCATGTTTGATAGGTTAGGGCTTTTCTTTGTTTGCAGCTGGAGGAAGAAATCAACGAACTGTACTCTCAAATCTCAATCTGATTCTGTCTCAGAAAATCTGAAAAGGCGTAGGTCGACGTCGAAAGAACGCGGCCCTCGGAAAGTTGGTGAAACAATGGTGGATGGCTCTGTTTCATCTCGAAGATGCGCAACATGATCCGTCGGTGCCGTCTTCTCGCGACCGTGCGGCGACTCATTCGGAATGCGAATGTGGAGATGCAGTCGGTCGAATTATATCGAGAACGCGAGAGCCATCTGCCAAATTTATCCGTACCAGATTGTTCGACGTCTTGCTACCCCTACTGGCGTCCAAACCCGCGGGATTCCATGCCTAAGTACATTCGATCCCTGTCGGTGAGTCCGCGTCCAGTCGGGTTCCGCAGCGCATCCAGAAAATCCGCGACGAAGAGCCCGCAGCCGTATTCCTCATACCCCGTTCCACCATTTCGTACTGTTTCGTTCGCAATTACGTCGCTTAGATAGCCGAACACCGCGCCGTAGAACGCCCCGAGAAAGCCTAAAACGCCAGCCGGAACCAGCGAGATGTGCGGAGCGGCGGAGAGGCAGAGGAGGAGCGACTGCTTTGCGCTCAGTGCTAAGGAACAAGGAGTTGACGTTCCCCCAGCAGCACCCCCACCCGCAACCGCACCTGCAGCGCCGCCACTGCTCTCGGCCGCACAACTGCTGCATGCGGCCGCCGCCCAACCCGCGAGGCAGCCGAAGCAACCGCCCGCGGCCGCCCCGTTCACCGTCCGGTCGCCGACGGAAACGTCGGCGCTTATCCGGAACCGCACGTTCTCGTGCGCGATGAGCTCGCGACGGTCGTTCTCCTCGCGCCAGATCCTCCGGGTGCCCGTGCCGTACTCGATCAGATTCGCAAGGTGGATCACAGACCGAAGGTCCTGCTGCGCGAAGTGTTGAAGGGCGTGGACGACAGGTGGTCTCGTACCGCGACCACGGAGGTCGTTCCCTCTACTCGTCCTCGGAGGCTCTTCATCTGGGAGGTACTCAGCGGCAGCAGCAGATTCCCGCGAAGATGCTAAACCAACATCTGTCGGTCCTCCGGCGGGTCGGCTCCGTGCCTGTGCTGCTTGATCCATGTCCTCGTCCAGCTCAACGTTCGCGCGCTCTATCCCGGCCGCTTCTTCTCGCCGCCGGCGCAAGAGAAACATGCGCGCCTCGGCGATCGATTGCTGCTGAATCCTCCGCGCGGCCTGGTCCGCCTGCTCCTCATTCGCACTGACATCGGTCGGAGAATGTTCTTGCTCCTGCGTAGTGGTTTTCTCTTCGTCATCACCGTCCGGTATGCTCAACCGTATTCGAACCTTGCAGAAAGTTGTGACTGAAGACCTTATCACGCGTGTTCTCGTCGCTTTTGATGTATCCTCCTGAAGTAGACGCTCCTCATCCTCCCCGCCGGGCGCAGGATGCGGAAGCAGCGGCGGACCATCGACGGCATCAGCATCTGAATCTTCAGCTTCATCATCTACACCCGGTCTGGACGACGACGACGCACCACCTCCACCAGCCCCAAAAAAGATCTCCCAGTGCTGCATTCGCGCGTTGATGCCAGCGCTCCCTCCACTCGTGCTGCACCCATCAACATCGTCCGGAATGTCCTCGTCCACGTCGATGCGGACATTGTTCTCGTGCGCTATGGCGCGCATTTGGGCGCGCAAAAGCCCGATAACCAGGTTCGCAGACTCGTTGTCGTACTCGGCACGCACGAGCAGCGATTTCGTGCTCGTCTGCTCATAGGTAGGTACCCGCGACGGCTTAATGGCGCGTCCGTTGTAAGGCGAATAGGCAGTCGCAAAGCGACGCAACTTGCCGTCGCTCAGGACGACAGAGAAGCCTTCCATCTTCTCGAAGATCTTCTCCTAGCAGCTGTCGGATTCTGATTCTGATTCTGATGCGATGGATATAGTTCTATTGGTGGGCTAGGGCTTTTATTTATCTGAGGCGATCCTTAGAAAAACGCGGCGTTCTTGTGGCCCCGAGAATGCCTCTTCACTGAACCTACTGCCAGCACATCCGTGCACCAGCTGCAACTGCAACAAGGCGAAGGCGTTGGTGTTGGCTAAGTTTACACGACACGAATGCACTGAAATTCATCATCAATAGCCTGCCTGCAGTTGCTGGATACAATCTTCGGCCGCCCGCCCATGCATTCATCCGCTCCTTTCGAGTACACGTTGGTGTCAGCTCCTTCTCTCGCTTTTTCCTCTATCTTTATCAATCTGTCAGTAGCGACGTTTCGTGTACAACTGGCGCTGGCGGTGGCCTTCGACGTGCCGTAATCCTTTCTTTGGCCTTCCTTTGGCTTGGCGCCGGCCGTCCTTTGGCCGCGCTGGCCTTAATCTTCAAAGTACGTATCCGTCTTCATTGTAATAAATATGCGAAAGCACATCTTCAGCGAGTAGAAGTAGTGCTGTTTGAAGATCGTCCTATGTTTTGCTCGTCCTCAAGTACAACCACATCGACATCTGTCAGTCTGTGACTGTGTTAGTTGACTACAGCAAAGAAAGATTAAAATCAGAGAGGCGCGCTGAGGCGACGGCGATCTTCTTCTTCACAACTGGCAGCTTCTTCTAATCAAGAGTCTCAACGAGAGACACAAGCACAGCCTCAAACTCAATCTCTGAGGAAGCGTATGTACTGGCTCAGGCGGTGCGCGTTTGGGTCCACACACGGCATCACCAACCACGAAAATCGCAACCACGGGGTGAACCCTCGAGAAGTAGACATTGCGTCAAGCCCCCCCGTGATAAAAGCGCTCCTCCCCGTCCCGACACCGTCCTCCTGGGGAACGCAGCTACGCCATGAAGGTGTATCTCTTTCTCTTTCAACATGGGGATCTACTTCTGCGACCTCGCGTGGCTCCGAATCTTCGTCCTCGCAAAAACTTGTTTCTTCCAAGATGACCTGCTTGCCGAAGGGGACGTAGCCGCCTTTCAGATAGTACGAGCTCGGTCCCTCGATCGGGAAGAACGGCACCGGATCCTTCGGCAGCGTCACTGTGATAAACTGCGTCTCTACAACTTCTTGCTCTTGGACAAGATTGTTCATCCCGATAGTACGCTCCTCGTCCACCTCCAGGGACCCGCCGATCACGCGGCGTGGATCATGCAGTACTTCGTCCACGTCCGTGAAGATCCTCGACGGCCCCCCCGAGCTCCTGATCATCTGATGTCTCCCAGCACCGCCGCCCCCACCTATCCAGCTGGTGACAAATTTCGGCGCTCCGAAGGTGGTGACCTGGCGCACTTTGAATCCGCGTTTCCGCAATTTGAGACCCATGATCATGCCCATGGCGCCGCCCAGCGAGTGCCCGTGCAGGCTGATCCAGCCCTCCTTGTCGGTGAGCAGCGGTTCCAAGTCGTCCAGCAGCCGCAGCGACTTCCGCAAAAACCCGGCGTGCAGGTAGCAGTCCAATTCCGCGTCGTACACCTTCCGAAAGTTCAGGTTCTCGAGCCAGTCGCTCCAGACCATGGTGCCGCGGAGGAAGATCTCGTACGTGCGCTCGCCCGACCGCCCGCATATCTCGTAGTACAGGTAGTAGCACTCTATGGCAAGACCAGATGGTAAGTGGCTAATTTATTGGTAGATAATACATTTCCACCCTCACATGTCGCTAATTGGTAAGTGAAATCTTGGGGGGCTAAGTGGCTAATAAATTGGTAAGTGAAATCTTGGGGGGCTCTTTGGGATGCCCTTTATTGGTGGTCCTGAAAAGAGGTCTGCAGTAGGAGGAAAGGCAGCTTTTTGCGGTCGGCAGGCCTGACACTCCTGCAGCCTACGGCCGACATGCAATCGCGACCCTAGGCGGCCTCTTCTGCCCTGCTTTCAGGCCTCATCACTAGTGTAGTAGTCAGTGGCTTTCCGTTTCCGCGATCACTTCCCTCTACCCCTCCGCGTCTCACTTTCCGACGCCACCCCCTACCCACACAATGGGGCACCTCTGAAACCGCCCGGCGCTTCGCGCCGGGCGGTTCAGAGCGCCTTGACATAGTCGCCACCTAGTACAATCTCAATCCGCCACCCAAGGGAACCAATTACACAGCACTTACCAGTTCCCTACTTACCATCTGGTCTCTCCATACACTCCCGCCGGTTCGCCTCGGACTCGCGGTAGTCGGAGAAGTAGCGGAAGGCGCCCCCGAGCACGCGCAGCACCAGAACCTCGTACACGTCGTTCGCCAGTTTCAGCAAGTTGTCGAAGAAGAGCTGCGACCAGTAGGACTTCTCGCCGCTCGCGACGTCCTCAATCGCCGCCCTTTTCGCGTCGTAGTCCAGCTGGCGCACGACGATGGCGCCGAGGTAGCCGCGCTCCTGGTGCCAGCGACGGATGGCGGCGTAGTCCAGCGCAATCTGGCCCATCACGTTGCACCGCTCGGCAATCGAACGCAAAGTCGATCGATCCATTCCTGCCTTCCGGTGGTCTTCCGGCCGGCACTGCTGATCTGGATCTTCTTGTTCTCCATCTCCTCGTCGAGCAACTGCTCTTCGCGAACGCAGCTTCCTTGCTTCGTCGGTGCGATGCAGCGCCTCCCGGTGGTCCGCATTGAGTTTGTAGATGGCAGCTTCCCGAGCCGCCAGAACGCTGGCGGCCGGAATCGCAGTCGCGATCGAAAAATTTCGGAGACGCCGCGCGGAACGCCCGTGTTGAAAGCGGTGGAAAAACGCACGCCATTTCATCGACTGGAACTGGAAGTGTGTTGAACGAACGATCAATTGCTGTGCGTACCAGTCCCTCAGAGGAGAGTACTATAACAACTTTTTTTTCTTTTGAACAAGATGATGACTACATTCGCAACGGCTGTTGTACTAGCCCGAGCGATTGAGTTCGAGATTCAGATTGAGAACAAGAAACGTATTAATTTTATAGAAGTGCTCGTGGATTGATGTGTCGCACAGACGACTGCGGTGATTTAACAAGCCTTTATTTCGATGATCCTTCATGTTGGCAGGACGAGCATCTGCTGGAATAGTAGGACGTCGCTGACGTTACAGATGCAGATACTTGATTTCAGCGGTTTGACTTTGAGCAGCAGCAGATGAACAAACCACGAAGCTGCGGCGCGGGCGCCGGCGTCTAACAATCTTCTTCATAGCAGCCCTTCAGCGATTCATTTTGATTGACCTCGAAGTCAACATAGAACAATTGTGTATGTTGTAAAAATGAAGGGGGATTCATCGCTCGAAATTGCAACTGCAGCAGGTGCAGGTGCGGGTGCAGCGATCTCATTGCAGCTGCTTCTATGGAGGCCGCTGCATGCTACCGACAACAAAAACATGAAACATGGTCCAGTTTTAGAATCAAGGTTTGAAGGATTCAGTAGTGGCGCTATGTTATGCATGTCCTCGAGGAGCCGTAGCTTTTACCAGAATTACAAAAGCAAAGTTCCAAGGTAAAGATAAAATCGATTTCCTTGTCGGTTGGAAAAATTAAACTTAAACGGTAGCGTTGACTGTACCCAGAAGAAAGTTGTACAGCTTCTAGTACCAGCCTGCCTAAAGTGTAAGTGTGTACTTACTAGATTGTCCTTACGTTGACGTCAGACAGTTCTATCTTGTTCTGCGTGTGCAGCTCAGGATCGGCCTCCCGTTCCCTTTCCGCGGCTTGATTAGTGTATCTATCAGAGCTTCATCACCTGAAACTGCACGGCGGCCGGTTCCATTGGCGCCTCGCACACTTGCTTCTGCTGCTCCCTGAGTTTTTCCGCAATCTCCTGCCTGGAATGCAAAGTCGCGTGCTTTTCCCTATCGGGCCACACCACCGCCAGGGAGCCCTCTCCGGCTCTTTTGAAAATTTTCTCCACCTTGTACTCCGAAAACGCCTTGAAGTGGGGCATTTTCGCCGCGTCCCCGTGCGCCTTCTTCTTTTCCTCATTGGCAAACGCCTCGATGAGGTACATGCGTTCCCTCCCCGTCTTTGGTTCTTGCTCTCGGTCTGGCAATGATCCCACTTCGTCCAATTTCAGGACCAGCCACATCAGCGTGCCGTTTCCTTCGTTCAGGCCATGATTTTTTCCTTCGTCCTCCAGCGAGCCCTTCTGCATGTGTTTGAGCGCGGCGAGCAGCTCCGCTCGGTCTTCCTGCACGAATTCGCGTTTTTTCCTGTGGTCCACAATAATCGGCCCGACAAAAGTGAAGCGCAGGTCGAGCTCCGTGTCCGATCTCAACGGACCTAGATTTCCGTACTCCTTCAGAATCTCCGACGCCGCAGCGCGCTCAAGTGCGAGCTCGTCCTCCTCGCGCGTGAAGTTCTTCAACAAAAACCGCGGCTGGGCAATTGGACGAGCCGCTGCAACCTCATTTTCTGCTCCGACCGGCTCAGCCGCGGCAGGAACTTCCGCGGCAGGGATAATAGTAAGTTCCCCGCGCGCCTGTTCGAGTCTTTGGACGATTGCCACGGGGTTATCGGACAACGTCGTGCTCGGGTGTGGCCACTCGATCGCGACTTTTTTTATTTTCTCCGCGCCGTCTGCGATTGTACTATTCTGCTCGTTCTCCAACTCCAACCTAATGCGTTCGAAGAGCCCGGTTTTGTAATTCCGGAATGCCGTCATGTGGTCGGACTTCAAGTGCGCTTGCTTTGCTTCCTCGCTCGCAAACACCTCGACCAGGTAAAAGTGCTCTTCTTCCAATCGCCCCACCGTTCCCCCAACACCTTCAGCCTTGCTTCTCTTCTCCATCTTCACCACCCGCCAGACGATCGTGCCTCCGTTCTCCTTCTCCAGCGAGCTGAACTGCATGGCCTCCAACGCGCCCAGCAACTCCTTCCGGTCTTGCTCGACACCCTCTCTGTCGTGCTTCACGACGATTATGCTGGGGCCAACTGACTCGTAAGTTCGTTGTATAGTAGCTACTGATTTTGATTCTAAGAAAGTGCAAGCTGTATGGTGAACTTCATCGGGGGGGGATGATCTTCGGGGTCCCCTTCGATTGTCCCGGCAAGAGGGTCGCGAAAGGGGCAGAAAAGCGGCGATCCGCGGTCGGCAGACCATTCAAAAATCTACTTCAGCCTACAGGCTACAGCTATGCATTCGCAAAAATAGAAAGATCGGCGTACTGGTGGGCGCCCGCTTTGTATATCAGGTAAGTCTAAGTATATCGTTATCGCTTCGCCCCTTCGCCATCACCTCCCTCACGGTGGCTCCTCGTCAGCGAGGGAGACGCCTCCTCCTAAATGAATCGAATGGAGGGGCATCTCTGAAACCGCCGTCCGGCGCTCGCCACCAAATGGAAGTTCCATTATGGTGGAACCCAGTGCCTCCCACATATATATACCAGTAGGCCACTTAAACTTACCATCGCTGGTCCCTGCATAACGATCGGTCCGACCAGCGTGTAGCGCAATCCAATCACATTGAATGGCGAAGCCGAAGATGACACCGACGGAACCAGCGATGCCTCCCTCATCAAGGAAGCCCGCCTCGTGCTTTCCTCGAGCTTCAGAGTGACAAACGGGCGGCTGTGCTGGTCATTCCGAAGGAGAGAGATAATGCCTTTTGTCGTGTCGGTCGCGGCCGCCGGCGGGGCCGGAGCACTTGTGGGGACGTGCGGGAGCAGGCGTCTGACGACTTCGTGCGCAGCGTTCAGCACCTGGCGCACCGTGTTGATTCTGTTCACCTTCACTATTCCCCCCTTAATCACATCATCATTGTGAATGAGAAACGGCCCCGACGCGATCCGCAGGGAGAAGGTTTTGCTGCCGTCGTTCGCGGAGACTCGAAACGGGGTCTCGTCGCGCATTTTCAATAACTCCCTCATTGGTATCTGCGCTCGCGGCGGGGCGGGGCG
>RXOD01005819.1:0-12398 GCA_005223375.1 Amoebophrya sp. AT5.2
CCGGACACAGCTAGCCACGAGACTAGGAGCGCGACCACTGGCCCGACCTCCTGGGAAAGTGGGACGCGGACAAATTTCCTCTGCATAAACGGGCAGGTGTCGCTGGATGAGATGCTGACGAAGCTGGGTCTCGAGCTGCAGATGGCGGAGTATGCGGGAAAGAGCGGGCGCCAAGTGCTCGAGGACTGGACCCTGTCCCAGCTCGGGCGGACCCCGGAGCGGCCGGAGATTCGGACTCCCGCAGTGAGCATCAACGCGCGGTCTCCCGCGGACGAATACGCGCACCTTTTCGGGGCAAGGGGCTCTCTGGAGGACGAAAGACCCATCGACGCGCCAGATGATGGTAGTAACGAGCCGCAAGCGGTGGATATCAAGGCGAGCTTGCGGAAGACTTTTCTCGGGTCGAAAGTGAATAGCAGCGCCGCCGAGGGCCAGCAGGACGTATGGGTGATTCTACTGTACGCCATCTTCCTGGCCGGTCTCACTGTGACCATTCTCGCCGCGACGCACGCATTCTGTGACCCCTGCCCCGCGGGATACGAGTACAACGATGTGGACCTCGTGTGCACATGCACCGTGGCGCAGCCGACGATCTACATCTTCTGCTTCTTGTTCCCGACCCTCGTTGTTTTCTGCGGCTATTGTGCCTGCACAGGCAAGATGCGCTTCCACGAAAGCTTGCAGGGGGCCGCGGTAGTTGGGTTGCGGAGCGTGACGGAGCGGATCGAGGCGTGCCAAAGCGCGGATCCGACTTTCACCTGGACGATCGCTTGTTACCACCACGAGACGCGCACCACGGGGACCGGCAAAAACCGCCGGACGCGAACTGTGAAGGTGTACACGCACCGAAACTCGCACACGGACACGCTGCCCAGTATCGACGTGTCCGAGAAATTTCGAGCGGAAAACACTTTCGCGCCCTTCACGCGGATGCACACCGATCTGGTTGTGGACTTCACGAAGAGCAACTACGAAGCAGAATACAAGGCCTGGGTTTCGCGAAACTGGCTGGACCGCTGCGCCGAGCACTCGGCAACGTACACAATTCAGGGGGGACTAGAGAAGGACTTTCTGGCGCAGTGGTCCGACGGAGCGTCCAGACCGTGGTACTTGCAAACGTCCACGGTGTGGCTGGCGCGCTTCTTCGGAATGATGATCTGTTTGAGGAGCAAAATCCGCGGAAATGTGCCGAAACAAGACGTGGAATTCAGGAAAGTGGCGAGAAACATTGGTAACCTCCCTCCGGGACTGGTGTGAGGCGTTTGGGGGGTGGCTTGGACCGGCGAAGCGGCTCGTAAATGTATAAAAAAAAAGGAAGCGGGTGCACCCCGCACATTTCTCGAGGACTACATGTACTTCCGGCGTAATATTACAGATTCTTGCAGGAGCAAGAGCGCTGCAGCTGTCGCGGTAGAACCCCCCGTAATGCGGGGACAAAAGAATCATGCGGTTTTGCGATAATCATAACATGTGATCTTCATCTCGGTTTTACTTTTCCTTGCCGTTGGGGTGTTTTGTCCATGCGAAGTCGCGGAACAATGGACTGTTTGTCGGGGAGCTAGTCTTAGGGGGACGGTGCTTCTTCGATGAGACCGCCTTGGCCTTCTGTGAAGGATGAAGTGGCTTCCGTTGTTTTGTTTTTCTCTGCTTTTCTTCTTTCCGATTCCGGACTCGGCGGCAAAGAGGGTGTCGGTAAATTAATGGGTTGATTCTAGTGCTCCAAAGATCAACATCAACACCGTGGCGCCATCAGATCAGGTCTGGATCAAGCGGTTCCTCCGCCCAAAGAAATACTTTTATTTTTGGATCAAGAGAAGTAGTGTTCACGCGCAGCCTTAGTCTGCTGTTTCGCTACAAAACCCCAAAACGCGGCTACGTACCCATCTGAGTATCACTATCAGGTCTGAGTTTGACGCATTTCCATCCTTTTCCGCCGTCACCTGCAGGCGCCCGTGCGGGTGCCCGTGCCGTAGAACACTTTTATTTCCTCATTTCATACGTTTATGGCCGCGACTACGGCTGCATTAAATAAATAGCACCACTAGATAGGTCGTTGTATGATGGGTACGTTCACGTTGGGTCCGCATCCAGTTCCCCCGGCGGACGCCCCGAATCTGGAGCGATCTTCGGCAGAGGTTGTCGAAACCACGTCCAAAGACGACACGTCGCCGGTTGCCGCGGGGCTTTTTTCGGTCGTGAGCGATTTCAGCTCGGCGTTACAACGACCTGCGGCCTTCCAACATGAACAACAAGAATGCGGCGGAAGTGTTTCAGCAGGAGAGGCGGGAAAGCACAACCCGCGCTGGACGCTTCTACCGGGTTGCGCCGGGATCCTGGACGTACGAGCGCGGCCGCCGGCGCGGGACGAAGCGACAGCGAGAAGCCCAAGCACCCATAGAAGTAGAACCATCCGCGAGCTGATTGAGGCAACCACTCCTGTGGAGAGTAGTTTGCTTCATGGGACAACAGCAGCTGCAGGAGGTGCGAAGGACAGTGAAGGAGAAAAGCGGCCCGCTACAGGCGCAGAGGAGGGCTCCAGCTCGAGGAAGCAAGTGGAACCCATCTTCAAGACGTCCCGGGAACCCGGCAGCCAGCCCGTCAGCAAACCGGAGAACTATCCGTTCACACGCCGCATCCCTTTGGGGGAGTTTCGCCCGCCTTCCTCCCGCTGGGCAGAGCTGCCGCCGCGGCACCTGCGGCTTTTTCTGGTGTGTGCGACCGACGAACAACTCGCAGAGGCTCGCGAGTTGTTTTGCGGACTTAAGCATCCGTGGAAGGTGGACGTCCTTGTGGAGGAGCGGGTCTGCGTCGAAGCGGGAAACGCGAGAACTGTTGATGACAGGCTGGTCACGACGAGCTGTGAGGTCGAGGTCGAGGGCGGACTCGGGCATGGAAAAAACCTGAAGCAGCGCAGAGTCGACGAAGAAGAGGGGTCGCCGCATTGGGTCCTGTGGCGCCCGAATCCAGCTCTGGAACGGTTTGCCTCGCTGGTCAACCGTGCATTTCCGGTGGAGACGGCACGTAAAGCCGAAGACATGGAATCACCACGAGAACCGCTGACTGCCGTCGACCTCGGTTGCGGCAGCGGTCGAGACACAGTGTTTCTTGCGAAGATGTTTTCCTCGCGAACCACTGCGACAGCACAGCACCAGCCGCACCGACCACTTTTTTCGCGGGTACTCGGAATCGACAGTGTCGCGCGGGCTATCGGTCGCGCGCACGCCTTCGCAAAGGGCCACGGGGTGGAGGCCCGCACAGAATTCCGCGTGGCCAACGTACTGGCCTTAGGGGGGGAGGGCGGGGAACGACGGGAAAATCCTCAGGATGCAGCAGAGCGCGAGCAACAGAAGCAGCAAATGGCAGCGAGGGAGTACTATAAGCAGCGATTTGACATGGCGGTTGTTTCGCGGACAGCTCTGCCGCGGGACCGCATACGGGAGACGGTGGATCGGTTTTTGAAGCCCGGAGGCTGCATTGTCTACCACCACTTCCTGGAGGGCTGTACGCACCCATCCGAAGGGCTGCTGAAGCGCGACGAACTAAGTTCGCTATTCGAGGACGAGTACGAAATTATCGTCGACGAAGCGATGCACGATCCTGTGGACGGGCGACCGCTATCCGTTTTCATCGCGCGACGACGATGCCCATGCCCAAGACAGTACTATGAAGAAGAAGAACGAGACGAGATTATAACATCCAAGTAGGACAGGCGTTCGTATCGTTCGTGGTGAGACGGCTACGGCTACGAAAAAAGCAGCTTTTTGCCGCACCGGCTGCCTGCTTGATGCGGGGGCGAATGCTTTATTTCCTTTCATGGTACGTGAAACGCCAGCTTGATGGCGACGGTGTTTTTTCTTTGCGTTTGTCTGAATTATCAATCGAGTGCGACGAGGGGCGACGAGACTTGGGATGTTGATAGCGTTTTACTGTTTCTTTGACTCATGACGCACAGGATCACCCGGGAGGGCGAGGAACAATCCTAAAGTTCAGGAACTCGCCCAGCACACTTTCAAGCCTTACGCTTTATTGAGCATAAGCACGGTGATACTCATACTCCCTCTAGTAAGTTTTGTGCAGTCCCAGTCCTCGTGCAGTTGACCTTAACATTGATTTCTTGTAGCCTACAGAAAGATAAAGATATAACATTCATAAAGACCACTTCTACCATTGTTCGAAGACCCCCGTGTTGCGTCGTCTTCGAAGAAGTTGTGAATGTGAACCTCCCCTGCGAACCTGCAGGTAGCGGTACATCGAGAGTCTCGTGTTTTGAGGTTGCCAACTTTGAGCAGAGAGGTGAACGAATACCAAACTAACCAAGAAGCGATCTGTAGCTTCTCAACAAACGTCAAGAACAAGGAAGAGGTTACTTACTACTTACGGTCGTTCGTTTTCGTCTGCTGAGATCGCTGGCCATAGCAAGCTACTTAGTTTGTTTACTTACAACGAACGGGCGAGTTGTTCGCCTGTGGCCTCAATTCAGAGCTGCCATGGGCATGATTGATATCTAGTGTTTTTTTGCTCTTTTAGGTAGTACAGGAGGGGATAGGTTTATCGAGGAGATAGAATGAACCGCTACCCGCCACAGATCGTGATGCCAAACATCCAGCCACACGCCCAGCCACATGCCGGCGGCAGACAGCAGCGAAACCAGAGGGCACTGGTACTGTTGCGACGTCGTCTTTTACCAACTATAACTATTCTGGAATCTACTTGCTTCCCATTTCACTGGCATCGGAACAGGTCGGGTTCGGGAATGTGTCTGGCGTGAGCAAGTTCGTCCCTCCTTCGTATGACGGCGTCGCGCCCGAGGAGCTCCCCTGCCCCGAGACGCCATCACCAAGAAGTCACGCGTCGGAGGACGACAACAACCAGCAGGACGTGGAGTTGCATCAAAATGCCCAGCAGGTGCAGCCGCATAAGCAACTCGAGCAGCAGCCGCAAAAACAGCGACGAGAAGTGAAGCCAACACCAAGCGGGGCAGCGGCAGATGGCATCGTGGGCAAGCACCCAGACGGAAGAACCTTCGCGCCAGGAACCTTCGTGGAGTACTTTTTAACTATTTTTTCTCGTGTTTTGTATATTGTATCGACATGAACATCATGATCATTGATCCTGTCGCTGGGACAACTGACACTGGACTTGAATGCATGATGAAACTAAAAGGTACCGGTCGCGAACGATGGCGGACCGGTGGATTCTGGCGAAGGTCGACATCTTTGACGAGAAGAACAAGGTGTACAAATTGGACGTGCAGCCCAAGGCGCCGATGGAACGCGTGCGCCTCAGAGCAAACCAAAATCCAAAGGGCGAGGGGGAGCACTATCCCGCTCAGGGGGGCCGAAGTGGGCACGAAAGTATTGTTTGATTCTGTCGTCTTTTTAGCCCGGTTTCAGAACAGAAAACTGAACGACTATCCATAGTGTTTGCATTTCTGGACCGATGTGGAGTTGCACCGCGAAACGGTTACGGTGGACTTCTTGCCTAGAAAAGATTCGTTACTTTGGGGTACGCGTATGGGGCTGCAGTCAACCATCCCTGTATATCCAAACTGGGAGGGCTCCTACTCCTACATCAAACGAACAGGTCAGCAGCAGAACGCGATTGCAGCCTCACATCCACCGCACGGGATGACGCTGAATCACGAGAATGCGCTTCCGGAGCAAAGCCCGCTCCACGAGGTACAGGACCCTTTCATGGAAGAGCTGCAACAACTCACGAAGGAAGAGGTATTGATTTACTAGAGTATACTGTAGCTTGCTACTTTTTATTTTCTAGCACAACTACCTGCTGCTTCGCCCTCCTCATCCTTGTCCAGCTGGTGTTGGTGTTGCAGTTCGATAAACTTTTCTTGACCAAACTTACAGCTGCAGCTTCGGTGTCGGGAGTACGCAAGTGAGAATGCGATGCTGAAGGAAGAGCTCGCGCGACAGCAGGCGCGCGTACGCGAATTGGAGCAGGGGCGCAGCTGAGAGTGGAGCTGATGAAGTTGCATTTTTGAAGTAGACACGGATGATGAAAATCTATAGCCCAATCCTCATCGGTCCCTGCAAGAAATTCATTGATTCCACTCGTTTCCGGTTTACTTCCGAAACGAAGAGCATAGTCTCCAGATTCCGACGCTGGGAAAATCGGGCTAAAGCGCCCGGTGGATGTAGTATCGATGGAGCTGGGGATGGCGCTCTGCCACTGCCACTGTATTCAATACCTTCAGGTTGTCAAACCCAAAGCCAATCCATGATTCAATTTGCCGCTCCTGTAGGACGCCGAAACTAGTGCTACTGTCGCCCTCAGAAGCTGTTTCAGAAGTTTCGCCCACCTCTTCGCGTGTGCCGCTTCGACGGGCGACGGCAGGAGTCATGAGCACAAGAAGTCGCAGGGCATTTTGTCGGAGAACATGAGAGCCAAGCGAAACCATTTTTACTACTGAGAAGCCGCGTATTTCACCCACCGTATTTCAGTTTTAGCTTTGAGAATATTGCTTGAGAATATGCCGCAAAGAAACAGAAAACTCAGCACAAGCCACAGCAATTTATCAGCCGGCGTTCGCTGCACGTCCAGCCTGCCACCGCGGGCAAGCGGGCAACGGACCGAAACAGTTTAAATTTCGTAGTCGCCGGAGATCGGGCGGTTTTTGTCCCTCAGTAGAGCCTGCAATGGGGCAAAAACCGGATCCATTTGTTGTACTAGACGCCACACGCGTTTTTTATTTCATGTAGACTAATCATTGACTCCTCGAGAACACAGCGGCCTTCCGACATCTTTTTCCTGCCACTCTGGAATATCAGACTTTGGTCTAGTACTAGGGAATACCAGCAGACTTCACCAGTCTACTGCACCGTGCATCCTGAACCTGATCATGAACCTTTCGCGGCGTGAAGGGAAAATGAACTGCGTTGCGCGCGTCGATGAAGAGGTGAAGAGACTGCGGCGCAACAGTTGCAGCTGTCGATGCAATCCCGGTGTGTGGTCGGTCGTGCGGGCCGGTCAGCTTGTTCGGTTGGTTCCCGACTTTCACGGTTGCAGCAATTCTGGTTGCTCCGTGGTAGGCGCGTGGGGTGGCGTTTCAGTTTATTCTTTGGAAGTCCGACCCGGGCCCGTTGTTCGGGAGATCATGTTAGTCCGCTGTCTGCGTCTTCGTCTTTGATTTTCTTCTTCTCGTGTAAGCGGCACCCACCGCTGAAATACGCACACTTGGCTCCGTCTGGGAAAGGCGCTCGCCACGAACCCCATCCATCCATCCATCTCGTGTGCCTGATGACGTGCCGGAAAAAAATTCTTTATTTCTACGTGCTTCACCTACCTCTACCTAGGTAGCAAATCCACATCCATCTTGTAGGTCGAAGACGGGATGTCTGTGCATTTTTCACCTCCTCCTATGGCAAGCACTGGAAGTCGTAGTCGATGATTGTTGCAGTGCGCTTTGAATGAGAGAAGTCCAAGCCCAACTAATTTTGAGTCATCATCAAATTCAAATCCGCCCTACTTAGCGGCAATGACGGACGTTCTCCAGCAGCCTGCGAAGGCCGTCGTCGTCGGCATCAGCGGCTTTGTCGGGAGCTACGTGGCGAAGGTCCTTCTCCAAAAGGGCTACACGGTGCATGGCACCTGTCGTGACCCCACTGTGCGGCAGTGGGTGAAGGCCGTTCTGTGCGATTCGAACGACAGCAGTGCGGCCAGTAGACTGTCGCTCCATCCCCTCACGTTCGGCCCCGGCCAGGACAGCTTCGACACGGCGAAAGAAAAGCTGCAGGAGCTGCTGTCCAACGCCTGCGGCGTTTTCATGTGTGCCGGCTACGAAAAGCAGGAACCGGAGACGATCGAGGTGATGCAAAGTATGGCTTTGTCAGTACTGGAGGCAGCAGCCGCGGAGGTATCGTCGAGGCAAAGTTCGAAAGCGGGAGGAAGCGGTCGCATCGCAGTGGTGCTCACAAGCAGCACAGGAAGCACGAATCCGCCCCCAAACAAGTTGAAGGCGGAAAATCTACCGTTCGCGAAGAGCGAGGTGACTCACTGGTCCGATCCTGAGTTTCAGAAGGCAAACAAAAGATTTTCGCCGGCGGCAAAGACTAACATGGAGCTCAAAGCGCTGGAATTTGTCGGTATACTGATTTGGTGAAATTATTGATCTCCGAGCTGCGTTTCTCGATCCCATGTTGAATGCCTGAAAGGATGAGGGTGACCATGAAATTTTGTTTTTCTACGAATTTGCACCCGCTGAAGCTGATATCAGAAATTGCAAGCCAACTACGTTGAATGTATTCAGGTCGCAACGCCCGCAACGAAATAGTGGATGCTGCGCGTGCCGAGGAAATGAGCAAAATTCGGCTGTGCATTATGAACCCGTCGTGGATACTGGCCCCCCAGCTGCAGCCCGGGGATGTGGCAGGCAACGGGCTTCCGTGGCTGGCGAAAATCTGCAAGGGCGCCGCGATGAGCGACCAAGTTCCGAACGACTCGATGTCGATCATTCACTGCGAAGATCTTGCGAAGCTTCACGTGGCGTGCTTGGAAAATGAAGGCGCCACCGGCCGGTTTTTCGGCGTCGCACGGAGCTGGGCCTGGGAGGAGATTCTGCGGTGTGTGGAGAAAATCCGCGGAGCGGACAAGTACAAGATGCCACCCATCACCTACGAAGAACTGAATCCGGTGACGGAGTTTGATCTGGCGAGAAGAGACAGCCTTGGCGTGGAGAAAATCCGCGGCCTGGAGGATATCCTCTCCGACACCATCGGATACCTCGAAGAAAAGAAACTGCTGGAGACCTGAAAAATGCTGGGCGCAGAGATGAACGCGTCGAGATGGGCTGGTATCCGCAGCCGTTTGTGGTAGAGGGTGGCTGTTTGTTGATGTTTGTTCTTTTCGTCTTCGAGACAGAGCGCCGAAAAGGGATATAGAAAGTAAGGACATCTGTAGAGACAGTGAGTCGCACTCGTACGTCTACGCTCGCATGTCTGCGGTTGTGACTGTGCCTCCAGAGCGAGAGAGAAAGAAGCTAGCGAGGTCGTGAGGCCACGGAATTTGAACAAAATTGGCAATAAACGACAACATGTTTCAGTTTCACAATTTTTTCGCGAATTTTGACTGATGTCGTTGCTACCTAGTAGCGACTTCATCTTCAAGCTCCGGGACCGGGAAATATTCCACTACAGTATAAGCGAGTTGACAAAATCAAAAAGAAAAAACGTTTTTTCGTGTAGCTGCGGTGGAGCCGCGTGGTTTTCTGTTAGTTAGCTTGAAGATGCAGTTTTCTTCAGGTTTTTCTATCGGCGACAAGGTCCGTCGCCGCAGCGACAAGTACCACGACGAGATCGCCCGCCCCCTGAAATCTTCTCTCTGGGTGGTCACCGAGATTTACCAACCGAGCGGCCGCTGCCGCTGCGAGATCCTATTTCATCGCGAATCGGGGCCGCGCATGTCGTCGAGCCCCAACACGGGAGTGTTCGATCAGAGCGCTTTGCGGTACGCGACGTCCCAGGAGCTCCGTGACTTTGGCTACGTTGAGGGCAGCTTCACTACTCCGACCGCCCAAGACGATAAGGAGGGCACTGTTGGGTACCTGCGCAAGCACCACACTGGCACGGACGTTTTGGTGTGGAGCCGGACTGGTGGGCGCGGCGGCGGGGGCGTGTGGGTGCAGGGGACAGTTTCGTTGTCGCAGGCCACGAGCTTCTGGACTTGCGTCCAGTACCACCACGATGCCATGAGTATGTTCCTCCCGAACTACTTGAGTTTCCCGAATCAGTACTGGAAATTGGCGGACGGGGCGTCGCTCCGGGACAACAGGAGGTTTCAGATCGGGGACTACTTCGGCTCGGAGAACAAGGGTGCGTCGTCTTCGTCATCCGGGGGCGACAACGAACCGAAGAAGTCCAAGCTGAAAATCCAGCTCAGCTGCCTGGGGGAGCACCCGGGCCTCAACCCGGGGACCAGTGCAGCTGATGCGGGGGAAGGTGAAGATAGTCTGGATGTCGCGACTGCGAACGCGCGGATCATTCCGGCGGCAGCTGGGATCTCTGCCGATGAGGAAACGCCGGAGGGGCGGATCTGCATCGCGCGCGTGAAGTACCCGCACGGGCGCCCCGGGCAGCAGCCGCAGACGCTGGTGTACGATTCGTTCGCGCCGGCGGGATCCAAAGTGGACGGCACGCTTCAGAACTACGTCGCGAACCTCATCGACGGACGTGCCTACTGGTTGGAGCACGGAGTGCCCGCGGCGGTGCAGGACGCACTCGCGAAGTACATCAATGTGATCCAGCGCGGCTCCAGCGAGGCGTTCGACGAGAAGGAGCTGTCCACTGGTCGCGGGGAAGATGACGGCGAACATGGGGTTGCGCGTGATGGGGTTGCCGATGGTGGTTTCGGGGTTACCGAGAGCAAGCCGGATAAAAGCGTCGACGAAACGCCGCAGACGATCGTTTGCGGCAGCGCGACACAGCTGGACCAGGAATTGATCGATCGCGAACCGATCCTGCCCCGGTACCGCTTCGGGCCGCCGAAGAAAACGGAGACGCGCCTGATTCTCGAGGAACGCGCCTGGACGCACGCGCGCAATTTTCACTTCCGCACCACGGGCAACGAGATCCGCCTGAGGGCAGTCGTGAAAATGGACGGCGCTTTCCGGACTGAAGAACTGCTTCTGATCGGCGTGAAGGACATTTTTCAGAAGATGACAGACCGCGCGTTTTCGAAGGCGAACAAGGTGCGTTACAGTCTGCGGCTGCTCCCGGATGCGGGGGCGGGTGAAAGAACGTCGTCGGGTGTGGAGGGCTCGTGCTACGTCAGCGAGGACCTGAAAGAGCAGCGGTACCGATACCAGAGTACCGAGGAGGACGGAGATGCTGAGCAGGTGCAGGAGAAACAGGTGCAGAAACGGTTGAACAAGGAAGAAAGTACTGAGGCGAAAGCCGAAACCGAAATGCGAGAGGCAATGGTTGTCAGGTTATTGGAGGAGAATTGTCAGGCAGATGATGAAGGGGGCGCCGCGGAAGCGCGCGCTCGCATTCTCGGGGGGGAGACCAAGAGACAACTGCTCCAGGAAACGGTCGACAAGTTCTGCCCTCCCGGCGAAGTAGGTGAGGAAGAACGCGCTCGCCTGCGTGAAAAACTGGCAGAGCGTTACGACGTACTAATGCGGTCTCCCGAGGAGCAGGAGCAGGAGCAGCAAGAGAGAAGCAAGGAGTCACCCGCTAACAACGACAACGACGAACAAACCGCGGATTCGCAGCGCGACGCGCACCTGGAGTCGGACTTTGTGATTCAGAACAACGACCAAGATCCGGAAGCGCCGCCTCCGAAGAAATGGAACAGGAAATACTTTCTCCGCGACGAGCAACGCCGGGCGCTTACGTGGATGCTCAGTCGGGAAGCTGAAGTGCAACCGATAAAAGTGCGGCAGGTGCAGGCCTGCGACGTAGCTGACGGACTGAACGGTGGTGAGGCCAATGAGATCCTGCAGAAACCCTACGGTCTGGAATTCGAAGCAGTCTACGACTACGACGTACTTCAACCAGATCGCCGACCGTTGTTCTATTGATCGCCGAGGACCGCTTCCTTGCAAAAGTCAATAACAACCATCAGAGACTATAAAATCAAAATCAATCGATGATCTAGCATCTTCATCCTAGCTCTGAATTCAGATTTACTTTTTACCCACTTCAGCTTCGCGGTGGCGTGCTGGCCGACAAGGTTGGCTACGGCAAGACTGCTACGCTGCTTTCTCTTCTCGCGGCGCAGCAGGACAGTACGTTTTCCGTGAAGAAGCAGTCGACCGTTCCCGCTATTCCGGACTCCGACCGCGGGTCGTTTTTCGACCTACCCAACACGACGCTGGTGCTGGTGCCCAGCCACCTCGTGGACCAGTGGGGGGAGGAAGTGGAAAAGTTCGTCGACGCCTACGATTGGAACGTCGTGACGATGAAGACCGTACGGGAGCTCGCCCGGATGACGCCGCGGGAGTTACGCGACGTGGACCTGCTGATCTGCACGTATCGGGTGTTTTACTCGCTGAAGTACGGCATGCGGGTGCGGGACTTTTTGAAGATGGATCCGGAGGGCAAAGGAACCGAGAATTTGGGGAAACACATCTACCAGCACACGGAGTACTCGATGCAGGCCCTGAAAAGGACGACGACGAAGCTGATCAAGGATTTTTCCCGGGATTTCATCACTGTGGGCGAACGGATCGCGGCGCGGAGTGCCTACGTGGACAGCACCGTCTTCCGGGGTTCGTCGGCCTTGAGTGAGGACGCGCTGCGCGAGCACTGTGACCCGTCCCGGCTGCTGTCGAACCCGAAAACCACGGCAGACGACGTCCCCTTCCCCCTCCTCGAGCAAATGTTCTTCAAGCGAATCGTGTTCGACGAATTCCACGAGAGCGAGTTAAGGGGAGGATCAACCCA
>RXOD01005820.1:0-12392 GCA_005223375.1 Amoebophrya sp. AT5.2
CTTAACAGTCTCGCCACCTAGGGCAATCCGCCACCCAAGGGAACCCATTACACAGCACTTACCACTTCCTCACTTACCATCTGGTCCCCTCCTTAACATTCACGGAACCGTACTTGCGCAAACACTCGTCGTAGAAACCGTACACTTGGGTGATCTGCCGCGATTCGTGGTTTCCGCGGATCAGAAACATGCGCTCGGGATACCGGACCTTCAGCGCGAGCAACAGCAGAAAGGTCTCCACGGAGTAGAACCTGGGGGTAGCTATGCACATTCATGTTGATGTCCAACTTCTAGTTTACTATTACAGCTACACACAGTAACAGAAACAGTACTACGTCTACGTGTTGCAGTAGCTAGTGCTAGTAGTACTAGTTTCGATATCTATTCTATCTTCATAGAAGTAGTACCCTCTGTCTACGAAGTCGCCCATGAAGAGGTAGCTTGTCTCCGGGCAGTTGCCTCCGACCCGGAAGAGTTCTAGGAGGTCGTAAAACTGGCCGTGGATGTCTCCACATATTGTCACCGGCGCTTCTATTCTCTGCACATTGGACTCTTCCACTAAAATCTCCCGGGCCTTGGAGCAGAGAATCTTCACCTCGGCCTCCCGGATATACTCGCAGCGCCGCAATTGGTCGATCTGCCGATCCAGTTCTGTAATGCTCGCCATTTTTGCCTAGCCGACTAATCGAGGCGAACAGAAGCAGGCGACGGCGGCCGGCCCTGAGACCGAGAGTGAGACTGTGTCTACCTCCTTCTTACTACTAGACCAAAACCCCTTGATATGAGACTGAGTAAGTGCGTGCTTTGTCGTCGAGGTCGCGGCGCAATTCACAAACATTTCTTCGAGGATGAGTACTATGAGTCAAAAGCTTCCAAATCATAGTTAGTCAATGTCAATCCATGGGCATGATGACGATGAGTAAGACGTAATCATGAGTATGTATGTGCGTATATATAATCGCGTCCGTGGTGCGGCGGGATCCGTCGATTACGAGATTTGCAAGTGGAACGGAAGTCGATCGATAGCGATGCTACACGCAAGGTATTGTTATCAGCCAGGCTCGAGGTCGACGTTTTGTTTGCGGGGGTAACACTAAGTTTTTGTCGGGGGAAATGTAGTGGATCGATTTCGATGCAGACGAGATGAAGCACTTTACCCTCTCTTCTGTCCGTTGGATCTTGCTGTCAACACTCTACACAGGTGTGGCGAACATCAGCGCCGTCTTGTGTAGTGTCTAAGCATCAACAGCTGGGTTCGAGTCATGATCTTCATCTGGTTCTGTCGTCGTCGTGGTCGAATGGTACCAGCTAGCAGCTCATAACATCGACCGCCTCGTCGCACAGACAAGCACAAGGATCTCACTCTGGTCTTCTACTTGTTCTTGTCGCTGCATCGGCATCCAACTAAATACAATCACAGCGCGTGTGGGTGCACCCCAGAACAGCAGATGATAGAGTAACTTGCTCCAACATTGTCGTATTCGTTATATCATTCCTCGACGACGAGGACGTCAAGAGAGACCCTAGTAGTGTAATTGGTTTCCCTTTCCGTTTCGCGCTACTCCTACTGGTACTGCACCTTCACGAAACGGTCGCTAGATTTAAGGTATCAAACTTCTTCTTGTGTGTGTTGCTGTGATACTAGTGGTAAAAATTGATCAACGTGCAGCGGTTCACGATTGGAATAAAACTTCTAGAGTTCTTGCTGGAATAAAATAAGACGCGTACCGGGACGAAATCATGATCATGGACAACTGATCGGGATGTGCATCCGCAGTTCGCTCGTAGAGCAGTTCTCCTTCTCGCGCCACTGCGCCGGACTACGCAGGAACACGACCCAAATCGGAGGACGACGAGCACGAGCTGCCGGCTCCTAGTGTTTGTGCGGCAGCATCATTTTTCCCAGCGGAAACTCTCCGTCCACGACCCGTGTGCCCTTGTCGTAGGTGAAGTGGTCCTGATTCGGCGCTGCGCAGCTCGAGCCTAGGTCCGACTTGTACTGGATCGACTCGCCCCGTTCCGCTACTTCTCCCTTCAGGATGCCCACGTCGTTGCGTGTCCACCGCGTCTTCCGCTTGCCCGCCGCCGGCACATGGTCCGTTTCGTCCGGAACGTAGTTTCGGTCCTTGCGGTAGTCCGCCCCCTGTGCGCAGATCTGCGCGAAGTGCCCGTAGGGCGTGGCCTGGATCGCGAGCTGGCCCCACAGGTTCGGCTCCAGCACCGGCTTTGACCGCGCCAGCAGCGGGTCGGCGGGCTGTCGCGGCTCGTCCTCGTTGTAGCCGAGCGCGTTCGGGTCGAGGAGGTCCAGGTAGTGCAGCGGCGGCTCGTAGTGGATGCCGTGGATTCCCAGGTCCGGGTTGTGCTTCGACGGCGAGTTGTTCGACGTGCGGTACGCCACATCCGCAGACACCGGGATGGCGCGCCCGTGAAACCGGGACTGTAGGTCGAACGCTGGCACCCGCGGAGGAGGCTTGTTACCAGTTCTTGCAGTTGATGTACTAGTAGTACCCGGGAGCAGTTTCGTGTTCACCCCGCTATGCAGCGCATCGCTGTACATATCCTGCTGCTGTTTCGAGATCGCCGCGCCCGCGGCGGAGGCGCTGCTCGCCAGCGGCTTCTCGCTTGGATCTACTCTATTGCTTTGCGGGTTGCTGGCCATCAGGCTCCCCTGGTACTGCGCCAGCGCCACGTCCATGCTGGATTTCGCGCTGAGTTTGGCCGCGTTCTCGGTGGCCAGGTCCATGTTGAACCGGAACGCGTTCTCGTTCGCGTTTTTCACCAGGTCCTTGTAAGTCGGGTTCACGCGGAAGCTACTGGACCGCACCTTCTTTTAGAGGGGTGAAAAACCCATTTTTGGCGGCATGTGGGGTGCGTGGGACTTCACGATAACTGAGCTGCAAAACCATATGAAGAGACCAGATGGTAAGTCGCCTATTGCCGAGACAGAATACGAGACAATAGATACGAGACAAAATACGAGAGGACCACGCTTAAGATAAGCGGCGCGTTCTTGCTTCAATCATCCTGGCCGTCGCTTTATTCTGCCTATGCTCTGTAGCTGAAAGGGCCACCATCTGACCCAATACCAGGGACCAAATACATAGGACAAAATACGAAACCATAGCTACAAGAGAATACAGGCCACCCCCTGCGCGTTTCATACCAAACCATAGCTACGAGAGGAACTACGAGACCGCCACCACCAGGAGGATGCCCAGGAAAATGGGTCGTTGATCCTCCCCTTAATTCTTGCGCTCCTCGGGAAGCATGAAGTCCACGTTCTTCATGCCCTGGAACGTCTGGATCAGCTCGCGGGACGGCGGATTCATGATGGTGTCCAGCTGCTGCTGCATGTTCTCGAACACCTTCTCGTTCCACTCCTGGAACTGGGTGCCGACCTTCCGCGCCACCATATTGTGCTGCTGCCGCAGCATCTCGGTCACCTGCCCGCGGAGCAACACCTCGTCCGACCCGATGCAGCCGCCCAACAGACGCTCGAAACGCCGCTCACGAATCTCCTTATTGCGCTCCACCTGACCGATGAGAAACATCAGGGGGCCACAGATAAGAACTACAGAGTCCACATGGTAACGGCAACGGGAAAGTATCTTACAGACGCACACTCACGAGAGACGAAAGCAAAGAAAAATCACAATTTAAAAATTACTGGTCCTAAATAAAACGTAAAAAATGCAAGTACGTTCTTCTTGATTTGTGTTTGGTCCTTTTTTCTCTGCTCGTGCATGCGGTTGAGCATCTCACGGTGTTTACTCCGCACCTGCGGAAGTGGGTTGGCGGAGGCTGCGCGCTTGTCGAATGAAGGGGGCAGCTCGTCGATCTGACCATCTGTTACTACGTCCGCCAGAACGCTGCGATTGAAGACCTTACAGGTCCCACTTGCGCGACTAGGGGCGGCCGTCATCTTTGTTTATTTTTATGTTCCTCCTCCTCGTATGTTGTCCTTCTGTATTCCCTTCCGTTTCCGAGACGTTCTACCTGGTCGGCGACGTCGTGGTCGTCCCTCCAGCACCTGGCCTTCTCCTATCTATTCCTATTGATTCTGAGAGGTGGTGGAGAAAAAAAGTACTAAGTAAGTAGGCGCAGCGAGCGGGAGAGCAGCCCCAGCTTACAAAATTATCAAAACATGTACATGATACGATAAACATAAAGTTTCCTGGCCTTGCTTGGCAATATTTTGCAGCCCCCCATTCCTGCTCCTCTGACATCTTTGGGCGTCGGTACTTTCAGTCTTTGTTCACGAGCTACGTACAGCTTCACCTTGCTGAAGCGAGGAAGTAGTCCCTCTCGACGTCCCACTCTCTGAGTCGAGCCCTCACAAATTCGAAAAACGATTAATGCAACGATGGACCACGACCACAAGACCCCTTCCGCTCTTCGATCTTCAGTCAAAAATGTAAATGGATCCCGACCGGATACTCCAGCACGTCGCCATGACGTCGAGCACGTCAAAACACTATCACCATGTGAGCCAAAGTCCGCGATTACTTAGTAGTCGCGGCCGCCGTCGCCACTGACTTAGGACGACCGAGCTGAAGATGGGCGGCTCGTTTACGATTACGTCTTCATCCTCGTCCAGCTTACTAATAACGGGATTGATTCTTTTTTGTTACATGGGATGGTGGTACGATCACTAGACCGCAGACGCAGTTGAGGCAAAGCAGAAGCTCATTACTTAGAGGAAGTTGCATGTCCATTGATTGAGAGGACTGTGGGCGGGTTCTGCGGACTGTACTCAGAGAAGAGTCGACAGCCATCGAAGATTGATTCGTACAGGGATTCGGATTTGCGAGGTGGGATACAAATCAATGGTTTGTGGTTTACGTACGCGAAGATGCAGGAAGAAGTAGAAGATATAAATGTTGACTGAGAAAGGGATAGGGAAACAAAGGGATAGCGACGAAGTACAATTGATTACATTTAATTTTTCTACAGTTGTAGTTCGATGGTATTCTTGTACTCACGGGGGGCCTTCGCAGCAACCCCCTCCACCGACCTCCGTGGAAGCTCCTGTTGAGGTTGGCACAGGCTACGCTATGCCTATGGCAGGACCGTGCGATCATGTACTAACTTACAGTCTGGCCAAGTGGCTCAGGGCCAGGCCTGCGCGGTATGATTGCTTTGCTACTGCTAGTACGTACATCAACGTTTACGAATAGGGGTATAGTTGTAGGTAGTACAATTGGAAGTCCGCAATAGATTTCATTTGCTTGGCGGTCTATCATGACGCAAAGTCTGAATTTTGGATACCGATACGTGAATGAGAAAAAATAGCGTCGTCTTGATGCGTTTTTTTTCGTCGATTTTTCTTGAGTTCATTTGTATTGAACACATTTATTGTGAATGCACAGCGATTCGTAACAGGTATGGCCGCGTAGCCGAGTCTTCTGCGCGATGTGTCAGGTGGTCGAGATAGACATACAGCACGTGATTGTTTGTGGTAGGTTGTGGATTCATAGGATGAACTAACACCAGCCAGGTTGAAATTAATTGCAGAGCAACGTAGTACTTGCACTTGGACTTCCTTGCTCCTGCGATTAAGTTAGTCGAATTACCTTACCTATGTAAACCTATCCAAGTCGAAGTCCTCGAATCGTGCAGAGGCGATTCATTTTCATACATCGAGGATCGCATCCTTCTATCTATATTTGAGAAGTTCTTGTACTTGCAACAGTTTCGATTCAAAATTTGTCTTTGTTTCATCTTTGGTACCTCTCTACTAGCTTACAAGAACCATGCAGCGTGGCTCCTAGGCAGCTATGGGTATCTATGGCTATCTCTCTGTCGGCGTTTGAAAAAGTCAAACTCGCGGTATTTTACCGGTCAGGTCAGCAGGTCCGCCGAGCGGATGCCGAAGGATTCGCGCGTGCTCCCGCCAACGGAGCTGGAATCGTCATTCAGCTTATCGCTCTTCTGGAAAACCATCCCAGTCTCGTCCAGAATCTCGTCCTGTTATGCATCCGCACAGGTTTTGGTTTGATGAAATCGGTTATAGCATTATCGCCGTCACGCAGAAGATAAAGATTGATGGTCCCGATGGTGCGGGAGCAGGAACATCAGGATCTTCAACAGCTTTTTTATTTAGCTTTTCTATTTACTTTACATCAAGTTTGCTTTCATTCTGGATCAAAGTATAGGAAAATACTTGAAAACTTTCTTAGTTAACCTTATAGTAAGTACCATCAGGAGCTCGTCCCCGTCGATATCGGCGATCAAATATTTGTTTTTCTTTTGGGCACTGATGGTCTTGCCTCCCACGCCGGGTCCCGCCACCGCTCCTGACGTCGACGTCGGTAAAGGTTCGACTACCTCCGCTCCCTCCTTGCGCGCACGGTTTATTTGGCTCACCACCGCTGGACGAAGATCCCGAAACAACGGCTCCAGTTCCTGCAGCAGTTTATTTTTACGTCATGTACTACTACTACTTCCACGATACCGATATCGCTATTCAGCGCTAGTGCATCACTACACACAGGTGCACGTTGTAAAGCTAAAGGTCAAGCACGCAAGTACGTCTTCCTGCACAACGTCTCGTATTCTATTCACGACCGTGGTTGCGCGAAAGCGGATTTTCGGGCCCAGTCCATCCTGGAATCCGAGTCGCAGGAGGTCGATAGTCGCCTCTCGAGCTTCTGCAAATTTTTTCGCCACCCCGTCGCCCTGCAACACCAAATCGAGGACCTCCAAAGCGCCCAGACACCTGCGTCATAAGGAATGCGAAAACACTCGTCGCCGATGATCGATCTATCAATTCAAAGACCAACGAGGAAGTGCTGCAGAAGAAGCAAGTAGTACACTGTCGCTCTCCGGGACGACACATCTTCGGATTGGTTGTAGAGCTCTTGGATCACGAAGCTGGTTTGATCCGGAAAGCCCTCCACGAAATGCCGCACCAACAGTTTGGCGGACTTCGCAATCTTTGGAGCTTGCACCCAGCTCTTCGGCAAAATGCCACTGATCAGCAGCTGCAGGCAAATGCCGCGCTCCTGGAAACATAATTCATCACAAACAGGTCAAAAAAATACTTAAAAATTTTCTTTTTGAATCCGATGCTCATGCTTGTGCTAGCTCCTCCTCCTCCTTTTTCAATCAAACGGCAACAAGTGAGTCAAGTTTGAACTTGAAGTAAGTTTTAGTTAAAGTTAAAAGTTTAAAAGCTTTAAATTCATTTCAAACTACAAAGTAAAAGTTGCAGCCGCACCTCCTTCAGTCTAAGGACGCGGAGGAAGCATTCGTGCGCAGCGAGGATGACGCTGAACACCTTGTCGTTGCAGCTGCATTCAAGGATGGAGCAGGTCACTAGTATGTTCGCCGCCGATACCTCGGAGGAGATCCTGCGCAGCGCCGTCTGTCGATGTTTATTTCTATTTTTCAGCACGGTTTATTTCGTGATGCTGCCAGCAAGGCCTGCCCATCAGAATCATCTTCCTGCTGTAGTTTGTTTTTGTTGTTCCTAAAACATAGAGAACGAGAAGAACTGAACAACAAGAGCAGCGTCACTGTCGCATCGTAAGTAAGAAGCTACCTCTCTGTAGTCCCACTTTGGCGAGAGCAGCTGATTTGCGGTCTGCTCTCCGAAGGCATCGATTATTTTTGGCTTCAGTTGCGTGAGACTGAGTATGCTAGACTGCGAGGAGTCGCCCCCACCAGCATTCTCGGCGAACGCGATGGGCGGCGTTCCTGACGACGAAGATGCCGATAGCCCAGACCCCGAGCTTGTCAACATCTTAGTTCTTGCCGCGGCACAACTACTGCTCGAGCTACTCCTTCTCGTAGTTGCGATTTTTTCGGCATCGGAGGCATTTGCCACGCGAGCCTTTTTCTTCGATCCAAACACTTGGCCCATGCCCGAATCCGACGAGACTCTTCACCTGTCTCTGTCCGTTTCGTGCCGCGGCGGAAACTGAATTTATTCGACTCAGCGACAGCAGAGGAACAAGTTCTTGTCCTACGTGCTAGATGCAGTTCTTGCAGCCGGAGTCGCAAGAACGGGCGGCGCTTCAGGACAGGAACACCCCGGGCGATTGCACCCCTCGTCTGGTGGTCGCGATGGTGAAGAACGTGAGGATGCTTCGCGAGAACGAGCTGCTTCCTTGCTATCCGTTGGCTTGTTCCTCGAGCTCGTGGTCGTGGTCGTGCGTCGTCGTGGTATCGTCCGATTGAGAAGTGGGAGTGCCTGGCGCGTTCGACGCGTTCGCGAGCGAGATGAAGCAAGTCTCTCCCTCGAGCAGGAGACCTCTTTTTTGGACGATTTCGGCGCTGCAAGTCGATCGATGGTCGTTCAATGCGGATGCTGGTGAAGACTTACGGCTACAATTCATTAAATTCATACATCTGGTGATGTATGGCTGACGCTGAGGTTTATGTCCTCTCGCTCGCCCGTACTTCTGTTTTTCCCTCCTCGACCTGGTGCTCGTCGAGTTCGACCGTGCGGCATCTTCGAACACTGAGACTGAAGACATTCCTTCGACGATGGATTGACACACGAGCTCTCGTCCATATCGAAAAACGCAGCCGCGCTCAAGGTCGAGCTAAACACCAGGAGACGGACTCGCGTCAGCGCCGGAGACTGACGGTCAGCGGCATGCAGAGAAGAACACCATCATAACCGTGACCCCAATAGCGAAAGTCGAAACCCAAGCGGTTGTCGGTCCTGGGAGGAAACAGCCGCGTGGTCATTCGATACGGAAGGCACTTCAACCGACGGGTCACTTCTCCGATACTTCCAGCTGGTGCCCCACCACAGCACCAGCTTTTATGTATTATGTTGACGTTGATGAGGGCGGACGCGACACCAGAGACGAATCCCACTTTTAGAAGTTCAATTCTCTGTTGTGTCTGCCGATCCACTACTTTGTCCTACCCTCAAAGGTTCCGGCTGGAGTAACTCAACCTCTTAACCTGCGCAGATGAGCAGCAACTTGCTGTCGCTTCTACGTCGGTACTTTCACAGCTAAGGGACCTTTTTTGCGCGCCTTTACGTCTTCTCGAATTGTATATTGTGATTGCATTGTAGAAAAAATTGGGTTACGGTTACGTTAGGGAGTTTCCTGTGTTGTATAAAAACTCATACACATTATACGACTGATTCGGGAGCAGGGAACGATGTAAGTAGACAGCGGAAAATTATAGATGGTGCTGTAAGTCGAATGATGAAACTAGCCGCGCACGGGCACGGTTCGATGTACTATATCGATATGTCTATATCGAAGAGAGTTGCCTGCTTCGCCCTCCCAGGGAACTAGCCCCTAGCAGAGGCAAGTAGGCCGGCGGTTTAAATAATAAATTAGTTGTTGTATAGTAGTACTAGTAAAGTGAGAAAAATTAGAATATGGTGTGAACCGACGGCAGACTAAAACGCAGCTGCGCTTCGAGTGTTCATATGGAGCTATGCTATGCGAGAAAATCAAAATGCAGTATATGATCGCAATAAATATGTCAACTTTATTTTTTATCTACACATGATTTTTTATCCACCTTCAGCTTTTGGCTGTGCCCCGCATCGCCAGCAGCTGGCTGGAGAACCACGACCACCGGCTCCCCCTACAACCTTCCGCAAAACAAATTGTTTATTCGCGAATCGCAATCTCTTCGTATTCAACATTGCTATCGCTTTAGCTCCTTTTGCTTTCCCTTTCCTGATCCCGCTCCGAATCGGCCGCACCGTAATCGAAGTGGAAACCGAAAGCAGCTCCACCAAGTCCCACTCGACCACTCCTCACATTTCAATAGCGGCGCTCTTGCGAACGCTTTTGCGCAGTTCGTCCTGTACGGAGGCCTTCTGCTTCTGCAGCTCCGGTGACGCGAAGGTGGTGTCCAGACAGCGCTCCCGCTTTTCCTGGTCCATCGAAAGCTTCGCGCCTCGCTGATTCACGCCGCGCTCCATTAGTTCGTGCGCCTCGACTAGCTCGTGTCGAATCGATCCTGTGAACTCCTTGGCCATCGCGCTTCGGATGTACTCCTCCTCGTGGTTGCTGCACCGCCGCTGCTGCTCCGCACCCAAAATGCGCTTGCACAAACTCGCGTTTTGCTCCCTGCGTGTTGTGAAGTATCAGTATCATGTAGAGCGAGTTTCTTTGTTCAAACCGTGTGGAATTCCAATTCCAGTACCAGTTGGTTCTTGCAGTATTATATTTATAACGAGAGAGGACTGCATTCTACTCTAGTATGTCAATCATGTCCATTTTCTCTGCTGGGCCCCCTCCCCCTCGGGATAGCGAACTAGAGCTAGACCCCTGTTGTAGATGAGTGTTGGCACAGTGACTGATGTAATGTCCTCGTCTACTTCTTGTTAATCTTATATATAATTGCACCAGGTCGCCGTCGCCGACGTGAAACAGTTTGTTGAAATTAGATCTCCTATTCCTAAACTTCGATGAGTATGAAGTTTTCGGTTACACCATACACTCACCTCTAGTACAGGAACGTACGAAGAACCTGACTGTTTCCAAATCCACCAAAGGAGGAACGACGACGATGTGCATGTGAAAGTCCCTCTAACTACTTGTACGTCGTACCTGAGAGCGTCCATGGTTTCATCCTTCTTGTTCCACTCTGCCGCCAGTTCTTTTTGCCTCTCCAGAGCGTCTGCGTGTACCTGTTCCCGCGATTGTTTTTTCGACGCTCGCTCTGCTTTCACCTCGGCCTCGTGTCCGGTCAGCTCGTCCTTCAGCTTGCTGAAGCGTTCTTCGTGCCCGTTCGAGGGCATTTTACCTTCTTCCTTGATGCGCCTTGCTTGTTCCTGGTCCATCGACTTCAGCGCAACGTGCTGGTTTTTTTTGCGGAGGCCCTCGGCGAGCCGCGCCGCGCGCTGCCACAAGTCCACTTTGCGCCGGCGTTCCGCTTCCATGTTCTCGATGACCTGGGACTTCCGCTCTTCGGCGGCGCTAGCAGAGCTCCGACGGCGCTTCGTGATCTCCTGGATGTGCTGCTCGTGCGGACATTCCTCCTGCTCGTGCAGGTGGCCGCCGCCGAAGTCCGCGTGCGTCGTGCCGTCCGGGTGCACCGCGCGCTTGCGCATCCAGAACTCAGGGTCGTCCACGTACGTCGGATCGTTTACCTCCAGGTACACATCCACAGGCTGAAAAACAACCTGGTTCACCCGATTCTTCACCTTCTGGATCAGGTCCACGTCGGGGCAACCCTTCGGAATGCAGAGGACGCAAGCAGTGTGGTACGAATGCTCCTTCTGGCCTGTTCAGTGTTTGAGTATATCAATGGATTGCTTTGCTGGCGTCGACATCTTCATGTACATGTGTTGCACTTGGTGTTGGTCTTCTAGGTCTCGGCGATCACTACCACTACGTATCGCTATTCACCAGTACTTGAGATGAACAGTCGCCGGCGATGCAGAACAAGAAGATGCAAGTACCTGGCTTGGTATTCTGGACGGCCTTCCAGGAATAGGCGCCCCAACACGCGGTCTTTTGGTCGGCGAGGAGCTGCATCTCTTCGGCAATCACGTCGTGCGAACTGTGCGTCTCGGGCGAAACTCCAGACTTTTGCACCTGTCGCGACAATGGAATCGGACGTGGAACTTTTTAGATGCTCGTTTAATTATCGCGTTCTTCTTCATGTTCACAAGTAGAAGTAGGGTAGTTTGGGCCGGCGATACCTGCGGCGCGTCCGCGTGCCTATTTCTTCAGTTAATTTTCTCGCTCAGTGTCACTCATCTCATACCTGGGCGGCACGGTCGCGCGTAACTTTCTCAATCTCGCCTGTCACTGCCCGGTGGAATAACAAGTCATGGATGCAGTACGAGGTCGACGAGGACTTCCACCCCCCTAGGCCTAGATGAACTAAATCTGCAAATCATACTTACTTGTTCGTTCTCCTACCCTATTAGTACCCCTACAACCCACCTACTGACTCTCGGCCTTAGTTGCACGCTTGTCCCACAGACAATCGCTAATATGATACCGTAATCTTATCCGCAATCTTGTCGTAGACGCAAAGGACGAAGTGGCCGTGGTCCGTATCCTTCACGACGCTCTCCCAAGCAAGGTGTGCGTCCCCCATCATCGTTTTGTCGCCCGTGAAACTGCCACGGGCCTTCACGATCGGCGCCATTTTGCCTCAAGCTTTGAAGTTAGAGAAAGTGAAAGTTCGAATAAAGAAGGTAAGCGCTGCTTGCTCTTGAAAACTAGATGTGGACTGTTTGATCTGGATGGCTGGCTTGCAATTTTCGCGTACTAGCCTTTGCCGTAACTAATGTATGAATTGAAAAATTTAGTTTTGGGACAGAGAAATAACAAATAAATTCGCAAACAGGGGAAGCCACGTACTCGAAACTTTGCACGTGCACGAGGGCTGTGAAGGTGGAAATGATGTACAACTTAACGAGTTAACGCTAGTTTGATTGATTGATTGATTGA
>RXOD01005821.1:0-12380 GCA_005223375.1 Amoebophrya sp. AT5.2
CGAGTGACGTCCGGTTTTTAAAAGATCGTAAGAGAAGCGAGCTGCGGCAGCTGAAGCGAGCTGCACGAGATGCATTGTTTTGACTTGTAAGCACCGTGCCCCAGTCCTTCGTGAACGGGGTGTGCGTGGGGGGCTGCAACGACGGCGCCGCCCCGTGGCACGGGATGGTGAAACTCCTCCAAAAAGGCAAAATACAGAAGGCGCTAGCGACAACGGACGACCCGAGGGAAACGGAAAAAATACTCAAGGAGTAAATGGCGGAGACCATCCGACCGATGCCGATCGTGATCGTCGAAAAACTGCAAAAATAATAGGGCATGCTTCATCAAAAAAAAACAGATCAACGTGACGAGACGATCTCCACACGAGGGAGATTGTCCCTGATTTACTCCAACTTCTCCGACAAACGAGTGCCGACAATGGGTTTCCCGCGGACGTGCGGGCTTGATGTTTACTTGGCGTGCGACGGCATCCGAAAACGCCTCGTCAAGGTAGTCACTGTAACCTGTTCAAATAACAAAAAGCAAACACATAATGTCCCAGCGGTTGACGTCGGCCGCCGCGTTTTCCTCGGCGACGTGCGCCAGAAGAAAAGGGGTCATGCCGTGTTGCGAGAGAAGATGGAGATGGAGTTAGAGCTAATGGAGAACAAGAGGAAATGGAGCGCCCGCGCGAGCTCTTTCTTGTGCGTCACCACTACAACTAGTCTAGTTGTACCTCCGCTGCGCGCTCTAGCTCTTTAAGTGCTTTTTATGTATGTTCATGTTGATGAACGCTCTACCTCTACAACCACCTCACTCCACCTCACTCAGCCTTTCACCCTTCTTCCCAGGGAGCAGTCTTCGTTTTATGTCTCTCGCAGCTCTCCGCTCTGATGGATCGGTGAAAGAGAAGATGGACGGCCTCCCCCCCTCTCTCGCCGGCGTTACTGTCGGCGTGATTGGCACCGGCATGATGGCGAGTGCGCACGCGTTCCGCCACTCCCAGCTCGGGCTCCCGGTAGTCATTGGGTCTCGCGACGCGGATCGCGCCAAAGACCTCGCCGGCCAGATCAACAGGCGCCACGCGCAGAACAAAAACTCCACTCTCTCTCTTGTCCCGCCGCCTCCCGTGTTGGGCGGGACTCATGCTGAAACCCTGGAGAGGGCCAACTTCATCATCCTCGCGGTGCCGCCCACGGCGCTGAAGGCCTTCTTCGACCAATACCGCGAGCAGTACATAGGAAAAAGCAAGAGCTTCATCGATCTCTCCGTCACGTTCTCGCGCTACGGCTCTCCCCGGGTCCAGCCGCCGGCCCAGGCAGACGGCACCAACTGGAGGGGGCCGTACTTCGACATGGTGAGCTACTTGAAGGACCGAGTAAACGACGAAGACGGAACCCACTTCGCGAAGGCGTGGCACAACTTGTACTACAAGAGCATCATGAACAACAAGGTGCAACCGGTCGAGTGCGGGGGCGACGCGGTCGCGAAGCAAATCGCGATGGACATTTTGGCCGCCGAGGGCTGGGAACCCTTGGACTGCGGAGGGATTCAGGACCTGCCAAAAATCGAAACCGGTTTCCACGAACGAAGAGTGCGGCACCCAAGACACCTAGAATTCAACGGGCCGGACCACCCGTAAGGGGGGAGCCCGAGCCGGTAGCGCAGGTCCTCCGACCTATGAATCCTGATTCTGGTTTTTCAATGCCGCTTTCTGGACCCGCCACATCAGTGTTCCCTGATTTCCACACTTGATCTCTAATATTTAGCGCTCGCCGATGGATTGGTTGATTGCAACGTCGGGACCTGGGCGCATGAGCAGCGAGGGTCAAGGGCAGATCCGCAAATCATCAAAATCTGCACCCATTAAACCAAATTGCGCGCCGACGATCCTTCTCGTACTAGCCAGCCCCCAACATTTCAGAATCCTTGATCCCCACCTTTCTCGCGAACTACTTGTACGAGTACGCCTGATCAAGATCAAAGAAACACATATTATCGCCATGCGCTGCCGAACACGAAGACTACAACTGCCTCCCGTCAATATTGCTTCATCTTGTACGTTTTTTTACAGGGACGCACTCAAGATGTAGAAGGGCAACGAGGAGTCCCGGACAATCGGCATTCGGAATAAAAGACCCAACAGTCTCTCTATTCTTTCAGATCCTCGCTCGTAGCCCACCAGCACCTCCTCCAATAACAAGCCATGACGACGTACTGGGTTTCCACCGCGAAGCACTACTGCAAGGTGTGCAAGATTTGGATTGCGGGCCACCAGCGGAACATCCGCGCGCACAATGGGTCGAAATGGCACCTGGACAAGGAGAAGCTGATGTTGAAGGAGGCGGAGGAGAAGATGCACGAAAAGGTGAAGGAGGAGAAGCAGACCGAAAAAATGCTCAAGGAGATGGAGCTGGCCGCCAACAGGGCGATGGGCATCTACGACCCGGAGTTGGACGATCCCGGCCTCTGCCCCCCGGCGAACGAACTCGACAACACAAAAAGGTACGAATCCACGCTCGTGAATCGAAATCTGATAACCACGGGGGAAAAAGGCAAAGGTCGTGGAGCTGGTGGAAAAGGAAATAGTATTAAAGGGACGAAGGGGCATCCGGTAGCTGGCGCCGGGACGTCAACCGGCGGGGGCTCGTCTTCGTCGTCGTCCGCAGCTCTTGCAACGGGAATTGGTGGGCCCGAGCTCCACCCGGCCATCCACGACTCGCTGACGCGGAAGCACGCGGAGTTGCGCAGGAAGCTGAAGGACCAGTGGGCGGTGTGCGTGGACCAGTCCGAGAAGGAGCTGTTCTTCTTCAACCGCCGGACCCAGGAGCGGTCGTGGGACCCGCCAAAGGGGCTGACGCGCGACGACTTCGCGAAAGAACTAAAGAAACCGCTCCTGTGGGTGGAGATGGAACCAGAAGAAGACGACGCAGCGGCACGGGTCTACTTCTACAACACGCAGACGGGGGAGACGCAGTGGACGAAACCAGAAAACGTGTACGCGTCGCTGCCGGGCGTGCCGGTAGGCTGGGAGCTCGTAGAGGAAGCGGAAGAGAGCAAATTCGCGAAGAAGCTGGACGCGGCGAAAATGGCAGAAAGAGAAAGAAGAGAACGGGAAGCAAAGAAACGTATTAGATACTTGCTGCGATGGATTGGCATTGGGGCATTATTTATCCGTATAAAAACAATTTGTGACCCTGTTCCCGGCGTGCGTGGTGCAGGTGCTCCACCTCGGCTAAAGATTCATTCTGAATGCGGGTTCTACTTCCTGTGATAACGCGTCTGAGACATACTTAGTATACTGGCCGAACTCGTCCAATTCCATTGTGCCAACATTCCACCTACCACAGCAAAAATCGACTCGTCGGAGCTGTCTGCCGTGGCGCAGCTGGGCATCAAGAAACCGGTTACCCAGATTGATCGTGTGGCAGAGATGCGCGACGCGGCGAGAAAGGAGGGCATATTCGGCAGTGAGGATTTGAAGGTGAAAGCCCCAGTCCTGACCTCTGGCAGTTTGTTCGGACTCGGAGGTGGCAAAAAACGGGAAGACAGCGACGACGATCCTGACCGAAAGGTCGGGTTCAACACCACCTCGAAAAAGAAAATACGAGGAGGAGGCAACAAAAGAGCAAGGGTTGTCGATAGCGACTAGCAGTAGTAGACTCACTACCGACAAAGTACGACTCAGTGGCGGCCCCCCCTCCCCCATTATACCATGAATCTTTACTTATGATATCGAGGTCAAGAAAATGAAAATATGACCTCGTTTGTTACGCGACAAATATCTTCCCCGATGTGATTTCTTTCGTCTACCTCGTCTCATTCCGATAGGCCCGGTGTGACTGCATCAACGCTTTCGCTGCGTGTTCCTTGCATCGTCGTCAGGAGCGAAAGATCGACTCATCGTGACAGTTCACATCACCGCGCAACGTATCGACGTTGTAAGGCAAGAAGATCCCTGATCCACAATAAAGTTGTGACATACAGCAGACCACCACGCTGCGCACCGAAGTGGATCCTTATCGGTTGTAACGTAAAAATGTCACGATGGCGACGATGTGATGGACATGCATCATGATCTACTTACGTGTAGCAACAGTAGCAGGTCTAGGTGATCTATCTTCAAGTACTGACTCTGTCTCTGTCTGCGCACCTAACAGCATCGTCCGTGTGTTTTTGTATAAATTTCTAAGGGCGAGCACGCTTCTCATTCCCTCTCGAACCCATTCTAGCTCCTGCATTTATTTTTTTACAAGTAGGGCGAGGTTCATCTACTTCCCGTGTTGTATCTTCAGTCTGTATTTCAAATTGCCAGCGCTCGCAGACTGACACGGCTCGACAAAATGGGTCTGGTGTTGCCTCGTCGTCGCATGGTACCTGGTTTGCTGTCCGTTGCCGCTATCCTGTATCTCGCTCCGTCCGCCTCAGCGAAAGGGCCCTCTCCAGCGGGAGATACGCCAGCAAAAAGCGAGAAGCCGTCAGAACTCGACTCGTTGAAGGAACAGCTCGCGAAGAAGACGGAGGTACTTATACAACAGTAAAATGAATGTTCATCGGATGAAGATTTCTGAGCAGAGTGAGCGGCTGCTACGTCGGAATCTGGCTCCCTTTCCCAGTGCGTACTGCGTAGCCGTTGTACGACCGCTAGTTGTACCTCCACATGCATACTAACTCGTACTCGGTCCAAGAACAAGGAACCCCAACATCCCGTCTCTCTTATCGAACAGGAAGCGTCGACTTGCGACAGTGCGAAGGGGGAGCTGGAATTGAACCTCGGGCAGCTGCAGCAGGTGGCGGAACAGAAGCTCGGTGAAGCCGAAGCCACCATAAAGGGCCTGCAGGATGAGCTCGCCAACGCACAAGGTACTGTTAGGCCAAGTTCGGCAATATACGTAACTTATGCTGAGGCAACAAAACACCCCGCTGCAGGAAGAGTCAAGAGAAGGCCGCCGCTATCAAGGCGCTGAAGGCAAACCTTCAGGTAGCCGAGAAACAGGCACTCCTGTTCTACTCCACCTTCGAAATTAAATATGACCAGGTACTGCTGCTGCCGCGGCGTCCACCGCTGACAGCGCGAAGAAGACGGAGGAGGAGTTGAAGAAGGCTGGGGAAGAATTGAAGGCCCTGCAGAAGAAGTACGAAACGCTCAAAAAATCCGCCGATGACGAGGCTGACGCCACCGAGAAGAAGCAGAAGGAGCTCCAGAAGGAGATCAAGGCTCTGAAGAAGGACGTGGAGACCGGCAAGAAGGAGAAGGCGAGCCTGGAAGCGAAGGTAATAGAAACGACGGAAGCGGCGGCAGCCGCCGCGGCGGCAGCAGGCTCGGGCCCGGAATTCCTTACCGGCTGGGTAGACCTCGCCACCTTCGGGAAAGTGACCGGTACTACCTGCGTGCTATAGTTGCAGATCATAATATGGTTTGTGCCGAAATTTTCCAGTTGTTCTAAGCTACGGCTACGGACCACTTATAAACTGTAGGTATACAACAAATACAACGTATAGAGTCTGCGGACCACTTCTAAACTAAGTTACGTGAAAGAAACATCTCCTTCTCAGGCGTTGTGTACAAGAATCTGCTGGAGTCTCGGTACACGGAGATTGAGTCGCTTACGAAGAAGCAGGCCTCGGTGCTGAGCAAGAACTCGTACGCGCTGTTCAAGGTTGTTGTCGCCAACCTCCAGGACGGCGGCTCCAAGCTGTACGCGAAGTCCGTCGACCTCTACTACACGCACGTGCAGCCGCTGGTGGTGCAGGGAAAGAACCAGGGCATGGCCCTGTACAAGGTGCACGCGGCGCAACATTTGGACCCCGTGCTGGAGACGGCGAGCAAAACCTACGCGAGTCTCAACGTAGACAAGCACGTGGAAAAAGGCTGGAACATGGGAAAAAACGCAACGGGGGACGCGTAGACCTTTATTTTCGCCATTGTACATACGGTTCTGATAGGAAGATTTGATGTTCTATCTCGCAGTAGGCAACGCTACATCGATGGACATGATCATCGATCGGAATCGGAATCAGTGGAATCCCAAAACATATTAGTAACGACAATCGGCACCCCGACCACCGCAGGTACCAGCTGCTGACGCAGAAGGTGATTCCGCAGGCCCACGAGCTGCTCGCTTCCAAGGACCTGCTCCAGGACGTTAGGGGGTTTGCTTTCCAGCCGCTGACCTTCCAGATTTTCAACGAGCAGATCAAGCTGGAGTCCGGCGTTTGGGACCTTTTGATGTTTTTCTTCGTGTTCATCTTCCTCACCTACTTCGTGCTGTACCAGTTCGTGCTCAAGTTCCTGCTGTTCCAGTGCCTGCTGAAATTCCTCGTCTTCCACGTGCTGCTGAACCTGCTGCTGCGCAAGGTGCTTGTGAGCTTCGCGATTGGACTGAGCTGGAAGTTCGTGAGTCTGGCGTTTGGATTGTTCGTGTTCGCTGTGAAGCTGGCGTTCTGCTGCGGCTGCTGCGGCCTGTGCTTCCGAAGAAGTAAGGCGGGAACGAGAAAAGCCGGGTCCTCGTCGGGAAGTAGTGGCAAGGGTCCAGGGAAGGCAGAAATGAAGAGCTCCTCCTCCGACAAAAAAGGCGTGTCACCGTCACCACCAGGCGCCCCAAGCAGCCAAACGAAGAAGAAGCGCTAACTATGTGGGGCGTTCGTCCCCGAGGACTGCTGTAGGTGCATCCCTACTGCTCGACAAGGATGTACGTTCGCGTTTTTGATCGAGAGAAATAAGCGCCGGAATCCGACGAAAGTCAGATGATGTGCACGGACTTCTATTAAATGCTCCTGCCTCCGTCACTCATAGCTTCGTGCATGTTTAATTTCCGCGATGTCACTATAGGAGGCGAAGATGTTTAGGCATACATAGAGTGCCAGCACTACGTGTCGCTGTTCTTGACATGAGGTCAACACGCTGAGATTTTCTCGATAACGGCAGCTCTCCTGCCGCATGCAGTGCTGGTGCGTCGACGTGTTCAAGACGAAATCTGTATGTGGTGGTGCTCCCAATGTCGGTCTTTGGGTTTTTGAGTATGGAAATGGCTGCACCTTGTGCGGGAGTGACCTGCAAAGCGGCGCCGGCACCGGCTGACGAGTTTAAGTACCCTGGTCAGATTGGCGCGTCTTCACTTTGTTTCTCTATCCGCGTCGTTTTCCACCATTGTTCGTTTCAAGGTCATCACGTTTCCTTATCGTCGTTGGAAGGCCCACCCCATGCATTGATTTTCCGTCAGCTTGCCTAGGCCCTTACTTTCGTCCCCGCCTGGGACCTTCTGGGGAGCCCCCTATTTTAGCTTTTATTTCTGGTTGCGCCCGCCTTGTATACCCGTGCAACCACTTTTTTGTAAATCAATAGTCACGTCGACGATTCGGCGCAACCCCATCCCCGAAAGCAAATTACTATTACACACGCGGTCAGTCTATGTCTTCTGATGTGACCCTGACCGTGACCTTTTTGGTCTCCTATATCTTCTGATGTGACCTTTTTGCGGTTGCTCCGGAGATCTACTTTCATCTTCATCCCTCCTGCTACTTTTGTGTAAAAATAAACGCCAGCTGCAGCTGGTGCGCCATACATTCTCATTCCATATCCATTCCATGTACTACTAATCGGAAAAATCGAAATGGGTCTTGCCGCTTCCTCTGAGCGCGTTGTTGGGCACTTGCACCTCTCCGACCGCGAGGTGCCGAGGTCGATCCGTGCCTCGGTGCATGGTCTCGAACACGACGCGGAGAAGGCCGCCGTCTTCTTCCTCATCGACTTCGTGCTTCCAGACCCTGTAGCCGGGCCCGCGCAGCCGGCGCTGGACATAGACCTCGAGGACGGTGCGGGGCTCCTTGCTGGTGGTGCGGACCATGGGGAGGCCGACAACTTCTTGGGGGACGAGGGTTTGAATGGCAATTCGCATTCATCAAACCAGAGAAGCGCGACGGGGGCGTGCTTCGCATTCTTCGGCACCGCGACAGCTTCCACAAGGAGGCCAATGCGGCTACCTCCACAAGGAGTCCCCGGCCCCGCAGCCATGCCGGATGCGCAGACGGAACCGATCGGCCCTCCGGCCCAACAGCTGCCGGCACCACAAATTGTCACAGTGACTATGCAGCGGCTCCCGCAGACACTGTATCGCGCGCAGTTTTCGTCGATCAGGGGCACGAAGTGGACGGTAAAAAGGAGGTACAGCGAGTTCCGGGAGCTTTTCGAGGCCCTCAGCGCCAAGTACGAATTTCCCCGGTCCGGCTCCCTTTTTCCCAGCAAGTTCACGGTCGCAAATGCCCTCATGCCGTCCCACGCCGGGCGGGAGCAGTTGGCCCGCAGAAGAGCTCGCAAACTAGAGCTCTTTCTCAACGAAGCGCTCGCGTGCGACGTGGACTCGAATCTCGGCGCCGCTGGCTTAGACGTACAACCGGACCGCATTCCGAAGACGCAGTGTCTCCGCGAGTTTGTCGCCCCGCCCTTGCAGCTGCAGCTACAAAGCTGGCGAAACGCACAAAACGTCGAGATGACGGGCAACATGTTTGGAGTGCTGCCTTCTGCTGGTCTACTTGGAAGCGGGGGTCCTCGCCCAGGGGGTGGGGGAGGTGCGGGGTCCTCCAGTGCCGGGGCAGCGTGGAGCGGCGCGTCGACGCCACCCCCGACGGCACGGCCACCGATGTCGCTGTTGGAACAGCGACTGGAGGTGAGCAGTCCGCGCGAGGAACAACTGGAAGGGGTGGTTCTGCAGTTGGAAGAAGCAGGTGACCAACAACAGGTGGTCGATGTAGGCGGAGGCCGAGGCGGAGACTTCCGATTGACGGGGCTGGAACAAGGGCCTTCGAGTGGGAGTGGTGCAAGAGGAGCGGTAGCTGCAAGTAGTACGAGAAAAAACATGGCTGGCGAAGGATCATGTTCGAGCCCGCCCACAAACTCATCACCGGAGATTGAAGAAGAGGAGGAGGTGGTGGCGGCTGCTGGAAGAACTGGAAGCACGGCGAAGAATTCCGTAGCCGGGCCGGACAAGCAACACCAGCATCAACATCATCTTCAAAGTAGAAGTGTCGCTGCTGATTATTCCCCTGGTGCCGGTACATCTTGCCTCGGGTCTGTCTGCGCCACGACTCTCTGCAGCACGCCTCTGCTAGGCAACACCTGTATTCAGGACGCGGAGGAAGCAGCCAAACGACTTTCAACACGCAGCACGGTCGTGAATGAAGATGTTGTTAACGCGAGGAGCAACAACGCAGTTTTGAGCAACAAGCCCCTCGGGTTCCGCCAGACACTGTCGCCCGCGCACGAGCTTTTGAACTCGTTCGACGTGCAGCTTTTGAGCTACGTGTTTTCGTTTCTCCCCGTTCACGAGGTGGTGAAATACCTCCCCCTGGTTTGCACCGCGTTTTACCTCGCCGTCATGTGCACTCCCGGCACGGGCAGCACGTGGGAGGTTCTCACGTACAGAAACACGCTAGCCCCGGCCGAGCAGAAATTGCGCGGTCTGTACCGGCTGCTCGGGCACGTGGCCGCGAAGAACGTACGCAAATTCTCCTTCGAGGTGCTGATCGGCAACGCGAAACTGGTCGAGCCGCTGCCCTGGCACATCCAGTTCCACGCACTGGTGGAGCTGAACCTGTGCACGAAGACCGCGAAGGGCGTGGCGCTGCTCTTAAGGGGAGGAACAACCCGTTTTGGACATGATTCTCGTTGGCGGGCGTGAGCCTTTTCTTGCCGACAAACTGGCGCTCGTCCTGTAGGGAGTTGGGTATCTATGGTCTTGTCTGATGTGTGCACGGTCGTGTGGCCTGTATGCTCTTGCATTCCGTCTCATGCTTTGTCTCGTTTTTGGTCTCGCATCGTCTTCGTCCGTCAAATGTTGCTTCTTTCTGCTGCAGAACAAAGGAGCGCCGGCCAGGATGCAGCAAAAACTGGGCTTTTCATCGCCCCCCTCTAATGCTGGGGCAATTTCTGGAAGCGGTGGCGGACGTGAGCTTTCTGCGCAAGCTGGCGCTCGACTGCCCGTTCTCGGTGCAGATCCTGAAGGACGTACACGCGCTGCTCCTGCTCAGCTCGTTTGGAGACGGCAGCACACCCTTCGTCCTGGAGGACCTCCGGCTGTATTTCCGCCCGCCGATCGACTTCAGTTTGTCGGGTGGTAGCGGAAACTCAAACCTGGACTTCGTGCTATTGGAGATTCCGCAGGAACCCCTGATCGACTTCCTGTTTAAAGAACCGCCGCCAGAGTCGACAACAGAAGACGAGAGAACTACTTCCTCGGCCACGACGACCACGTTGGGCAAGAAAAAAAGTAAATTTCAAGCGAACAAGAAGAAGGTCAAGGAGATTCCGAACAAGGAGGTGGTTTTCGCGGGGCTCTCCATGGCGAACGCGGACACCTACTTCGCGGACGAGTTTGCGGTATCTTCGAGCGACGACGAGGATGCGAATCCGTCAACCGACGGCGTCGGAAAGGCGGCGAAGAAGCCGCCGAAGTACTACACGTCGATCCGGCACTTCTCGCTCGCCCTGTCCCCCGACTTCGTGCAGACGGGGCTGCGGCGGGAGTTCCGCGAGCTGGGCCAGAATCCGGCGTACTACAACAACCCGGGAGGTGGAGGTGGAAATGGACCATCCACCAGTGGCAGGAGTTCCCAGGTGACGCCCTACGTGAGTCCGCTCCTGCAGACGGTGCACACCTTTTTCCCGCGGTTGGTCAGTCTCGAGATCGACTTCGTGACCGAGAACCTCCTCCACGCCCTGCGGGACCCGGTCACGAGCTCCCGGCCACGGGCACCAGATGGAATAACCGGCACCACTGGAACAACTGGGTCTCCTGCCCCCCAGCATCTTCAAGGTCGCAGTAGTAGACCAGCTGCGGAGGTACTAAAAAAGAACGGAGGCGGTGCGGCCGCGGCAGTTCCCTACAATGCCGACCGCGGGTTTCTCCCCCACATCCGGAGGTTTGTGCTGCGCGGCAACCTGACGAAGATCCGCCACGTCAAGGACCAGGTTTTCCATTTGTTGCTGAAAAAACTCGGGAACGGGCTGGAGAGCTTCCTGTTTTTGCCCGAGGCCGAGCTCTCCTACCTGGACATGTACAAGGGCATGGTGTTCGGGCACAGCTACGCCAACCTGGCGGAGGAGCTGCGGGGCAGGGCCCGGCTGAAACGCCTCGAAATCGACTGGATCTACTTCAACAACAACGCTTTGCGGGCGCTGAACGACTTCTGCGGGGCGGGGCTGGAGGTGCTGCGGCTGAATAGCTGCGAGCACTTGATCGACGAAAGTGTGGACATTCTGCGCTTCGGCGGCGGGCTGGGAAAGGGGCTGCAACGGCTGCGGCTCCGTGCGAGCAACGGCTTCACAGATCTGCTGCTGCAGAAACTGGTCGAGTGGGCAGGAGAAAATTCGACGTTGCGGGTCGAGCTGGAGCCCTCCTACTTCCACTCGGCGTTCATGCTACAGCAACTGGAAGATGCGCTGAGTGGTTCGCGGTCGGGAGGGGAGGGAGGTGCTGCTGCAGCTGATGGAGGTACAATGTTGGACGTGATGCGAGCGCAAGGAATCGGGCTGATGCCGAGCGCGGGGGGCCGACATGATCGGGGTGGCTTTGTTTCCGATGGTGGAATAGAGTCGGGGCACGAAGGCCTAGATGGAAAGTCGCGACTCACCATTCTGCCGGACAAGCTGGACGCATACCGCGAGGCAAAAGCGTGGAAGCGAAAAACGTGCCAAGTGAAAAATTTTTGACCCATGGCGACCACAACAGAAGACCTCAAGAAAGAAACTTTTCGCTGTCGTGCTTTCTGTCGGGAGATTCCCGCATGATCGTAGATGCATCGCATTTCAACCATGCATCGCGTCAGAACCAAAACGCAACAAAAACGCAGTGCAGCAAAAGAAGAAAAGCTAAGCATGTAGCGGTCACGCACACTATTGGTTAAAATCGTAGCAACTGCTCGGTCAGTTAAGCGCGACGTATGCGAGCAGTGGGGGTGGGCAGAACCGGAGATAGACAGTGAGAGAGCCTAGCAGCAGGAGATGCGGCTGCCCTTGATTTCCACTGAGGACGTCGCTGCGAGTCTAACTATATGAAATCACATTTCGGAAATCTTCTGGAACGCGTTTGCACGACAACCAGTAGTGCCTTCGATTTCTCACCCTACTTGCATTCTTTTTCCCACCACTTGAAGTAGTTTTCGTTTTGCCTCTTAAAAGATGATGCGCCCCCCACTGCCAGTGCCACCCCGCCGTGCTACAGCTACTTTGCTCCTTTTGTGTTTCCTCCACGCATCATCCAACGCCGTCGTTGCGAGCAAGTTTTCTGCTTTCGATCCTCCAACCCACGACCTTCTGCTCGATCCTGCTGCAGAGCGGCCACCACACCTACCCGAGCAAGAGCACCTACCCGCCGCCCTTCGGCGCTCCTCGACGACGCGGTT
>RXOD01005822.1:0-12380 GCA_005223375.1 Amoebophrya sp. AT5.2
TGGCCGCTGCTGCTGTTGCGCCCCAAGCGCCGCTCGAGGACGGCGAGCGGGGGGGCAGCATGCCGAAAAGGGACGAAGTACAGGACGTCGTGATGGAAACGGAAGCCGACGCGCGGCAGCGAAGCCAGGTGGAGCAGCAGAGCCAGGAGGCGTTGTCGCAAATGGGCATGCCGGAGGGCGTGCCGTTGGATCTCGCGTCGCTGCAGAACAAGATGGTCGCCGAGCGCTCCGGAAAAGCACCTGCGGAGGAGGCCGAGAACAAACACACTGAAATGACGACCGGTGGGGGTAGTGCTGCCGCTGCTGCTGCATCGAGTTCTAGTGCCTCCACAGCGAAGAGCAAGGCGCATCTCTACGTTTTTACGAATGAAAAAAACGCGTCGTACGACAAGGATCTGCAGTTGCGCGTGATCGAAGAAATGAGCAAGAACTCGAAGCACCAGGCGCATGCGCTGGAGCAAGATTCCAAACTCGAGGAGAAGATTGAGAAAGTGCTGCAACAGGCCGAGGAATTGCGGACGGAGCTGCGGCAGTGGGAGGAAAAGCAGGACAAGGACGAAAAGGTACGGCCGGCGAAGGTGCGGCGGCTGTCGGCCGAAGGAGAGCCAGGGGCGGTGACGCTGGCGGACTTGATGGGGTTGCAGATCAAACCGCGTCTGCTGCAAGCCGAAGACGAGGCCGATCGGTTCGTCGAAGCGACTTTGAAGAGGATGAAAGCGACGACACCAACGGCCGCTGCGACCAAGGCTTCCGACGAAAAGACCAAAAGCGATGAAGCTGCACAGCAAGTTCTCGAGCCAAAACAAAACTTCTGTGCCGTGCTGGACATGGATATGTACTTCGCGGCTGTGGAGATCCGCGACCGCCCCGAGTTGATCGAGAAGCCCGTGGCGGTCGGCGGGATCGGAATGATCTCGACCTCCAACTACGTGGCGCGGCGCTACGGCGTGCGGTCCGCGATGCCCGGCTTCATCGGCGTGGAGCTTTGCAGGCGGCAGCACGCAGAGCTCGTCTTTGTGTCGCCTGACATGGAGAAGTACAAGCGGGTGTCGGAGGAAGTGCAGGACGTGATCAAACGGTTTCTGCCGAGCGACAGCGTGAAGGTGCCCAGCATGGACGAGATGTTTTTAAATTTGAACCAGGTATACGAGCGGGTCGGTGGAGGAACGGGTGATATAATTGTTGGGAACAAAGTAGAGCAGGATGTGGAGGTGGACGATGGCGACGTGCAGCTTCGCTCGCTGAAGACCTTCGACGAAGCAACACACCTGGTCGCGAAGATACGAAAAGAAATCACGAGGGAGCTGCGGCTCACGTGCAGTGCGGGAATCGGGCAGAACTTCATGCTGGCGAAAATGGCAGCCGACGTGCAAAAACCGAACGGGCAGTTTTGCGTCCCGGTTGTCAATAAGAGCCGGCTCGCCTGGCTGCGCGGCCAGTCCGTGCGAAAAGTCTCGGGCGTTGGGAAGGTGACGCAGCGAATTCTGAATAAGTTGGGCATCGAGACCGTTCAGCACCTGCACGAGCAGCGGGGGCTTCTATTCGGGGTTCTCACGCCGGGAGTGGCGCAGTTTCTGGTGTTGGCGAAGGAGGGCGTGCCGGTACAACGCGAGGAGAAGGGCGTGCAATCGGTCTCGGTGGAGCGAACGTTTGGCGGCGGCAGGTGGAGCAACAGAGGCGCGAGTAGTTCCCAGCCAGACTACTGGAAAACCATGGTGGAGAAAGTAAAATCTGCCGCGCGCGAAACTGGGGAGGAGCTGCGGAAGAAAAAGTTGGAAGCGCGAACAGTCACTTTGAAGGGGAAAACGGCGAAATTCGTGGTCACGCAGCGCTCGAAGACGCTTGCACACTGGTTTTCGGACGACGACACGCTCGTGAAGCTGGCGGTGGATCTCTTCGAGGAAAACTGGCTCGTGCTTGACCAGGTAACAAGCAACAGACGGGTGGCGGAGCCCCTGCGACTACTGGGCGTGCGCGCGTCGAACCTGCGAGAGCCGGGGTCCGGCGCCGCGGGGGTGGGTCCGCTGTTTGGCGGAAAAACCGATCCCTGAATCAGAGTTATGTGCAATGCCGCTCGGGACAGAAACACTTGCGCAGGAGCGGTGCCTATGCTCGCCACAGGATTTACCTACACAGAATCCACTCATCCATGAATGTTTCGCAGCGCACGCATCGCAGTTTTTTGGAGAAGACGTGTATCCGTCGTTGCTATGTGTTCGATGCCGTTTCTTCGACAGCCAGTGAGAGATCCCGTGAGCGACCAAATTGAGCTTCTTCAGCAATGAGTTGCGACCACACTGACTCGTTCGGCCACGAGCCTGCAAAACCAGACGCGAGAACTTGTAACGCAAAGCGGCAGTGGCAAATCTGAAACTAGGCCTGGATGCACAGCGAGGACGCCCAATGTTACTGACACGCGACAATTCAAGGCGGGCACGATGCATGGCATTCCCCAAAAACAAAACAGCTAGGAATATGGAAACAAAAATGCAGAAGATGAAAGTTCGTGACAGCACGACAAAAACATCAATGTCGTTTGCCCAGTACTAAGAAGAACTCCACTCCTTTGAAGAGTCTCAAGGAGGGAGTCTCATCTCCTCTCCTTCTCGCTGCTGCCTGGCCCCGGTTGAGGGGGCGTGAACTCTGTTCCTGCCCGGGATGGACGCTGGGCAGATGCAGCGAATGCTGCAGGAACGCGACCTGCAGCTGCAACAGGTGCTGCAGCAACTCCAGCAGCTCCAGCAGCAGAAGCAGCAGCAGGACCTGCAGCTGCTCGAAACGCAGAATCAGCTCAGGTACTGAATATCGGTTGATGAGCTCTACTTCCTCTGTCTTGTTTTTCTTGCTACCTATGATAAGCAAGTTTCCGAGTGACTCTTGAGTAAAGGTAAACCGAGCACAGTATGATTTGCGCATGCGCTTCAACGAAACCACAAGCACCCATCCACACAGGTCCATGCAGCAGGCTAGTGCGGAGCTGAACATGGCTCGGGAGGCCATGCGGGACCGTGACTTTCGCGATCAGCAGCAGGGCCAGCAGATGCGCGACGTCCAGATGATGCTGGATCGCGAGCGGGCGAGCCGTCAGGCCCTCGACGAGGAGTTGATGCGCACGCGGCAGGAGCGTAACCACTACCAGGAACAGGCGCAGAACATGTCCTCTAACATGCAAACCGCCGATCAGGACGCCAGTAAAGCGATCAAGGGACAGACCGAACTGCTGCGCCACCTAAACGAGCTCGAGGACCTGAACAGGAATCTGGACAGCGAAAACGCGGAGTTGAAAAAAGCGGTCCAGCAGCTGAGAAACAAGGACGATCGGGCGAGGGAGGTTAATAGCTACCTATGAGTCATTTTCTGGCCTGTGCTTGCGCTTAGTTTTTTGCAGTAGTCGTCTCGTTCTTGTTTCGCGGAGGGTAGTGGCTGGCAGACTTTGGAAAATGAACGCGCATCATGCATCTCAGATCAACGACATGCACGAGCACATCGACGAGCTGGAGGCGAAGTTGCACCAGGCCGAGCGCGACGTGGACGAGTTTCGTCAGGAGAACCACTACCTCAAGGCCACGCTCGAGGAGAAGACCGTGCAGCTGGAGGCCGCTCACAAGTTTGAGATCGAATACGATCATCACGTGCACGAGATGATGGAGAAAAAAGAGAAGGAGCTCGGGGAGAAAACCACGGAGGCCCAGCAGCTGGCCGCAAAGGTCTCGTCGTTGGAGCAGGAAATCAACGAGGTGCGCAAGATGGCGGGCCTGGGAGCGCACAGCGGCGACGGAAGCGGGACCGGGTCCCTGGAGGATCTGATGAGCATGTATGGTCGGACCAGCTGGTATAAGTGCCAAAAGTGGTGTAGTGGAAACTGGGGGCGGCTCTTCGGGGTACCTTTCGTGTGGCCCGGAAAGAGGTCTGCAGTAGGAGCAGACAGGCGGCTTTCCGCGGTCGGCAGACCTGGGCGCCTCTGTACAGCCCGCATCAAATCGCCATCCTAGGCGCCCCCTTTTAGCCTGCTTTCGGGCTCTATCAGCATTTTCGTCACTGGCTTACTCACTTCCCTCTTCCTCCCACTGGCTCATCTGCGTTCGCACGACGTCGGGAGCGAGGATGCCAACCCCCTCTAACCCCCACAATAACGCATCGGCATCTACTCTGAAACCGCCCCCGATCCCTTCGCGCCGGGTATGAATCTTCAGAGCGCGGTCTTAATCGGCAGTTGCCAGCTAAGGGTTTTTGATAACAGGGTGCACGATCGGGACATGGAGATCGAACATTTGTACGACCGCATTGATAAGCTCGAGAACACGCTGGGGGAGAAAATCGAGCAGCAGAAGCTGTTCCTGGAGAAGCACGGTCCGGAACATCAGCAGGAGAAATCCACTCTGGAAACCATGGTGAAGGAGCTGAAGGCCGAAATCGAGCACAAGGACATCCGGCTGCACTCGTTGGAGAAGGAGAAATCGGAGTTCTTGCTGCACCTGCAAAACGCGAATACCGACCCGAACTTCAACGCCTTCGACTGGGACAAGAAAATGAGCGAGCTGCGGACAGAGAACGCGCGGGTGCGCGGAGAACTGACGGAGCTGAAACAAGAACTGAGCCAATACCTGAACGAAGCATCAAACGTGATGTACGAGAATCAACTCCTGCGACAGTGGAGCAACATCCCGGCGGAGCAGCTGCTCGATTTGTCGGAGGTCAAACTGAAGGAGAAGGTCTCGGCGAGCAAGGCGGTGTCGATGCAGCGGCAACTGGAGAAGGAAATTTTGGATTTGGTACATAGAGCACCTTTTTTGGAGTTCTTTGTTTCGGGGAGGTCTTTGTTTCTTGATCGATTTTTCCTACAACGCAAATGCACAACCTTTACAGGAGGATGAGCGGCTCACGCTGAAGATGAAGTTGCGCTCTCTCGCCGGGTTGGCGTCAGAGCGGAGTATCATCTTCAACGGTCTCGACCCGGAGCGAATGTTGCAACTGGAGCAGATTGCGGAGACGATGCGCCGCGGAAGACTTGAGATGCCGGAAACAGACAACAGTCGTGAACTTCGGAAGAAGCTGGAGGCCGTGGAATCGCAATTGAAGCGGAAAGACAAGCAAGTCAGCGACATGCTGTCGCAGCACGTCGACCGGAAAATGGACGAAATCGTGGGGAAGATGAATGAGACAGCTGGACTGAAAGAAAGGTACTTGTTACTGCGCGTGTCGGCGTATGGCTGTACAGTCTGGCCTGCGTCTGAACCGGATCTTCCTGGTCACACGGACATGACCTGGCACTCCCGTGCTTTACCCCTTTCCCGAAGAAATCTTTTTTTATCAATCCACAGGTGCCTGCTCCTCGACAGGGAAAACGGCGACTTGAAGGCCCAGCTTGGCAAGCTCGTCGCGCCGTCCCCCGTTGCCGGCCAGCAGCCGCAGAACATGCTGAAGATGGCCTCTGGCCTGGCATCCATGATGAAGCAAGGCGCGCCAGGCGGGAGAGGGGGACCTAGCGATCAACTTCTGCAGCAGCAGCTCGCGGCAATTCAGCAGCAGCAGGCGGACCAGATGACGCTGTTCCAGCAGCAGATGCAGCAGGCACAGGCACAAGTTCGCGAGCAGATCGGCACGCAAACCTCGCCGCTGGAACCGAAATCTTCCGTGGAGAAGACACCGAACAAGCTCTCTGCGGCGGGCGGAAAACTGATGGGCGCAGCAGCCTCCTTACGTCGCGCGCAGGCCGAGGAACAGAAGAAGAAGTTGGCGGAGACAGAGAAGAAACTGAAAGAACAGGAGAAGCTCCTGGAGACGGAGAAGAAATCAGGGGAGATGATGCAGGGGAAGTTGGTGGAGAGGGACGAAAGACTGGCCTCAGCACGAAAAGCAGTAGAAGACGCGAAAAAGGAGAAAGAGGCACAGGAAAAGGCAAGCTATTTTCCTTGTTCTCTGATGTTGCTACTTAATATCTCAAATGCATTTCGCTCTTTTCGAACTGCTTCCTTTTGATAAATTTAATTTGAAGATGACGGAGGAAGATAACGATAAGTGCTTGAATCTTCTGCGTCTGCCACCAGGTCGCCAACGCCGCTGAGCAGCAGGCACGAGACACCGCAGCGGCTGTGATTTCGGAGGTCGGCGATATTTCGGCGCAACTGCCCGCCACTCTCACTCCCGCGCTCACGCCGGGAGGCTTACAGCCGGAGATGCTTCTGCAGCAGACACCCCTCACGCCCGCCCTGCCCGGCATGACCAGTGTGCGCGGCCTCACTCCCCAGACCATGACCGCGCAGAGAATGCAGCTTGGGCAACCGCCCATCATCCAGCATCTACGTGCCGAACCAGTGCAGTACATGATGCCCCCGACTTTAATGGCCTCTTCCGGCCTGTCCGCTTCTGTGATGCCAGCGATACCGGGTTTGCCGCCTTCCGGATACTCGCAGCTCTTCAACCAGGGCGTGCAAATGCCGAAGTTCCTGATCGAGGGCGCGCAGCCACCGACGCAGAGAGACGCGTGCGCGCTCTACGTCCAGGTCGTAGAACTCTACGAGGAAATAGCGCGCCTGAACGAGGGTAGTGTGAACTACAAAAACGACTTGGACCAGTTCCGCGAAAAATACGAGAAGCTAATGTCGGATCACGAAGTTTTGTACAACGACTTCTTCAAGCAGAAGACGCTTTGGTTGGAGGAAAGAACTGCGATGGAAAAAACCACTGTGGAAAAGGAAGAAGAAGCAAAGTCGCTGCACGCGCAACTAAAGAGCTTGCGGGTCTTCTTATTTTCATCCTGATTCTGATTTTGAAAAGCAGGCTGTAGTGAAACGTTTGTTCCAACGCATGCTCGCATTTCCACAACAGGCTCAGTTCCAGTCCGGGGGCGGCGACGACAACCGCGAGAAGCTGGTGACCATGATGCAGCGCGTCGCTCTGCTCGAGGAGTCTGACGCGAAGATGACGCGCAAGTACACCGCGCTCCAGGACGATTACATCGCCACGAAGAACGCTTTGGACACGATCGAGCTGCAGTCCACCGAGGCCGAAACCTACCTGAAGCAGCGGGTTTCGCATCTGACCTTGTGGAAGCAGCGCGCGGAGAACTCGCTGCGGATCGCCGCGAAAAAAATGCAGGACATGGTGCCGGTGGCGGAGTACGAAAAAGTGAACAAGCAGCTGCAGGTGTGCGCGCACCGGGAGATGGACCTGCTGCGGCGCCAGTCGGACCTTTACGTCGTGAACGCGGAACGGGAGGACCGGCTGCGGCACCTGGTGTTCCTGGAGGACAAGGCGCAGGACCTGGAGACCATGCAGATCGAGGCCGAGCACGAGCTCACGCAGCTGCGCAACCGGCTGCAGGCCTTCGACGACGGCTTCAAGAACGAATGCGCGCTGTACCGCAGCCTGGTGTCCGCGCTGCAAAAGCGGCTCTCGCACGTCGGCGAATGGTCCTACGAGGCCATCTTCCAGAACGCGGACCTGGTGGCGCCGGAGCGCAAGGTGGAGGAACGGCTGAAAGTGCTCGACTCCGACCGGGACGGCTTCGTGACGCTGTCGGCGGTGTTCGACATGCTGCAATCCTTAGAGATCGACGTGACGCCGGAGGAAATGGAGAACCTCGCGCAGTCGGTGCACGCGGAAATGTCCAGCCTGTTCGGGGGGGACCAGCTCGGCGGGCAAAACCGCGACGACGTTCAGATGCTGTCGGCTCCGTCCGGCGGCGCAAATTTGGGAGCGACGTACGCGAGCGTCGTTTCGGCGGCAAGCACGGCAAACAACGTGAACACGGCGGCTTGGCCGGGAAAGAAGATTTCGCTGCTCGCGTTCGTCGCGAAGCTGCGGCTTTTCGGGCTGCAGAAACGGACCGGCGAAGAGTTGTTCTGGGCCGCGATCAAGAATCGCACGCCCAACGAACTCAACTTCTTCAAGATGCTGCACGTGTTCGCCACGAAGGAGGACCAGGTAAAGGTCGGGGACATCTTCCAAGTGTTCAAAACGTTCGGCATCGCTGTGGAGGACCTGCTTCCCGTCGAAGACCTCGTCACGGTCGCGAAGTGGTGCGGGTGGGAGGCACCGCGTGCGGCCGAGGGTGGCATCGCCGCAATTCCGGAGCTGAAGCAGCACCTGCTGCACAAGGCGACCGTTGGGTACCGGGAGTTCATTGACCGCGCGAAGAAGCAGTTCGCAAGCGCCGCGCGGCTCCTGGACATGGATTCCGCAGGACAATCGGTCGTGACGTTCGCGGCCTTTGGCGGACGACCCTTGCAGCAGGCGCCGCAGGAGATGCAGAGCGAGCAACGTCCGCAGCAGGGGGGCTTCTTGTTCTACCCGGAGGACCAACTGATGCAGAGCCAGGCCAGTGGGCTGCTGCGGAACAGCTTCCATCAGAACAATGGTCAAGCGCCACCGGCCCCCCAGACACAGGCGGGCACCGGCCCGATGGCCACCCAGATCGCCGAGTGGCGCATGGCGGCCGCGAACCGGCGCGCCGGCGTCCTCGAGCTCGAACTGAAGAACAAGAGCTCCACGCAAAAGGAGCTGAGCAAGCAGGTGAATGACTTGGAGAACCTGTCGCTGCGGCTCGAAAAGGAGCTGCACGAGGAGCGGCAAAAACGGAGCGAACTAGAGATCCAATTAGCTGGAACTTTGGGCAAGGACGAGGTCGAGCCGAAGCTGAAGATGGCGGAGGGGGTGTTGTTCGAGAACGAGCAGTTGAAGGCGCAGCTCGCGCAGCAACGGGATATGGTGGCGGTGTGCGCGAAGCAGAGTGAGAACCTGGAGCGCTTGATCAAGCGGCGACAGGAGGAGAAGAAACACCTACAGGACACCGTGCGAATGCTCCAGGCAAGCGACGAAATAGAACTCGCGGTGGGGAAAACGCAGTACAAATTGCTGCTCGCACAGTGGGAACGGGCGCACGCAAGTCGAGAGCTGGAGAACGTTGTGTCGGAATTGCGGAACATCCGCAGCACGGAAGCAGAAAAGACTGCTCGACTCGACTCGGTGACGAGAAACTACCAGGAGGAGGTGTCGGAACTCCGGCAGAAGTTGTCCGATTGCTTGCTGGAAAACGACCGGTTGCGGCAAGAAGTAGCAACGAACTTCACGCCCGAAAAAGCGCAGCAGCTCGCGAAGCAGGTCGAGGACATTTCGGAACGGAAGACGCAGCTCGAGCGCGACTTGGAAACCGTGCGGAAACAGAAAAACGCGGCGGTCGCTCAGCTCGACGAGGCGAAGGAGCAGGCGCGGCAGGCCCAAGAGTTGTTCGAGGAACTGAAGGGTAGCGGCAAGGTGCCCGGCGGCGAGGGCGCCACGGCGATCATCGATGAAGACCCGCTTGTCGAGGCGCGCAAGAAGATCATGGGCCTCGCGACAAAGCTGTCCGATACGCGCCTCGCATCGTTGCGGGGCCAGCGGAAGGTGGACGCGTTGACAGAGCAAATGGAGAACATCGTGCGGAGCAACGACCAGAAGGAACGCCTGATCGAACAGCTGCAGAAGCAGGTGGCACACGCGGACATCAGATTGCAGCAGGAGGAAGAACGATGGAGGCTGAAGTTGAGAGAGGGCCAAGAAGTAATGATGGCGATGCAAGCGGGAGAAGCGGGAGCGAACGGGGCCACGCCGATGAAGATGATCAAAGCGGGCGGAGGGCGGTACGACTTGATTTGTTTTAGTTTTTTGGTGGAGTCGCAGTCGGCAGAAGCCACAGCTGCACCTGCAGCTACTTGGCGTGGTTTACGTAGAGACTTCAACTTTTGACACTTCCCACATCTTCCGTAGGTCTGCCTCCAAGGGCGAGGCCGGCGCTTCCATGCGGCATCGTTGGAGTTTGCAGTCCGGCATCGAGGATGTTCTTGACAAGTTGCAGCAGAAGTCCGAGCGGTGTTCCGAGCTCGAAGACGACCTCGCCCGAGCCGAGGAACGCGCTAATGCGGCTAACGAAACGAACCAGCGCAAGCTTAAGAATGCTGAGATCCAAATAAAACTGTTACAAGCGAATCTGGGCGACGACGCGGCAGCGAGGCTGCGCTCGGAGTTGCTGCGCGAACAGGACGAGGAGGTGAAGAAGATTGGTGAAGCAGCGAAGCAATCCGTGTCCCTGCTGCAAGATCTCGTCGATCAGAAGGAGGAGCAATTGCGAACGCGGAACGGGCAGATCGAAGAACTTCAAATCAAGGTAAAAGCGGACCGCGGGTACCATCAGCAGGAGGTGAACCAATTGAAAACGCAACTGATTCAGGCCGAATCGGCGATCAACGTGCAGAATTTGCGGCTGAACGCGATGCAGGGCGGGAGCGGCGGTCACCAGCGCGGAGGTGTTTCCTCGGTCGCCAGCAACGCGGGTGCTGGGGCCGGGCTACTGTCGTCCGCGAGGAGCCACGGTCCGGATGGGGCGCCGGCCGGCTCGGCGAACGACACCGCTCTGAAGGTGCTGCGCCAGCACGGCGACCTGATGGCGCAAACGGAGGGCGAAGCCGCGCAGCTGCAGCGGCACCTGGCCGCGAAGGAGACGGAGATCCTGGAGTTGCGGCAAAAAGTGGCGGAGCACGCGCGCGACCACGAGCTCCAGAAGCACGAGACGCGCGCCATCGCGAGCAAGCTACAGGAGGCGGAGAAGAACTACGAAGCGTCGAACCTGGCGCGGATCGTGCAGATCTGCCGGAAGCAGCTGAAGGAGAAGCAGGGCGAAGTGAACAAGCTGAAGGAAACCGTCGAGAAGTGGAAAACGGACCAGATCGAGAACGAGGCGAAGAAAGTGATGGCGGACGACGAGCAGAAGCGCGGCGAGGAGGCGGAGCGGGCGCTGAAGAAGCAGGTGCGGGTGTACGAGGACCGGTTGGAAGACATGAAGCGGCGCATGCTGGTGTTGCAGGACGAGGTGATTGCGTCGAAATCCAAAGAAGCCAGTCTGGGCATGATGCAGCGCGGGCAAGAGGATAACGAGAAAAAGTTGAAGGGGCTGCTGGAGGAGGCGCGCGTCGCGGTCTCTGGTAAGATGAAGGAGTGCGGGGAGAAGGACGCACGCATCAAGCGGCTTCTAGACCGGGTCGACGACTTGGAGGGCGAGGTGGGAAGCCTCAAAAAACGTAGAGAGCAGGGCAGCCCCGGCTTGAGCGGTGGCCCCACGACGATCGTGGGCATGCGGCAGAAGCTGGAGGATTTGGAGGACGAGAACAAAAGGCTTCGAAAGCGGATCGAAGTCGAGCGCGCTGGAAGTGGTGTTGGGAGTCCAGCGATCGGTGGTGGTAGCAGTAGTGCGGCTCCACCCGCGTCGGCAACGGGTGCTCAACATGCAGCACCGTCGAACGCGTACGTCGAGGAGCTCACCGCAACCTTGCAACGCGTCCGCAAGGAGAGGGACGATCTCATTCGGCAGCAGGGCAATGTGTCGTCCCCCACAAGCGCGAACTTCGGGCTGGCACAGAAGAACGACTTGTTGCGTTTACAGGTCACGAAACTGAAGCAGCGTGCGGAGAAGACGGTCGAGGAGTACGAGAGTCTCGGTCGGCGCGGGCGGTCCATTTTCCTCACGCTGCAGCGCGGCTTTGATCGCGAGGGACTGCAGCGGGAGACGAAGGCGTTGCTGGAAGAGCTGGACGCAAACAAGCAGAAGGCGACGTCGTTGGATTTCACGAAGATGTCGCAAGACCTGTCCGTCGCGTCGCCGGGCGGCGGAAACACGAGCGGCCTGGTGGGCGGTCTGGGTTCTCCAGCAAGTAAGATCGGTCAGGCCGGCGTCGGCTCCTCTCTCGTCGGCGGCCTGGGAGCTCCTGCGTCTGCGGCTGGCTTTGGCGACCCGCAATTGCGCGACGAAAACAACCGTCTGAAGGCGCAACTTGACGAGCTTGTCGCCATGCAGAGTAAGGTGCGACGCCTGGAGCAGGACACTGCCGAGCTGGACACGTTGCGCCGCCGCGTGCGCGAGATGAGTGCCGCCACGCCGTCGTCGCGCGGCATGTCTGTGGAGGAGGAGTCGCGCTTGCGGGTTGAGCTGAAGCGTGCTCAGGACCAGTTGTACGAGTTAGAGACCGCGAAAGCCCGGCTCTCTCGCGAGAACGCAGAGCTGCAGTCGAGGGCCTCTTCGGGTGGTGCTGTTGGTGTCGGTGCATCGCCATCTACTGCGTCCGCGGGAACCGGGGTCGGGGCGTCGACGCAATTCCTTCTGGACAAGGTAAAGCGGCTGGAGCAAGAGAACACGCAGCTGCGCAGCACCAGTGCCGGAGGGGTAGGAGGCCTAGGGGCGGCGGGAAGCTCGACCGACTTGACGACGCTGCGTGTGCAGCTGCAGTCCTCGCAGGACCAAGCTCAGCTTCTTGACAGGCGGCTCCGCGACGAGCAAGCGGAGATGGCGAGGCTGCGTGAGCAAATGGCGGCCGTGCAGCAGCAGGCAAACGTAACTGCGTCGGGCGCCG
>RXOD01005823.1:0-12380 GCA_005223375.1 Amoebophrya sp. AT5.2
AAAGCGGCGTGGCGGGCTACTGAGACATGGTTTCAACAAACAAGAAGAAGAACATTGTTTCAACAAACAAGACGACTCGAAGGAAAAAATGAATATGAACGAACATTTTCCGCAAGTGGACAATACGCCGCCGAAGCAATTCGGCGGTTTCGGCGAATCAGTTCGGCAGGTTGCGCGCGGGCTTCGCGAATTGGGACCGAAGGAGTGCCACGAACTTCGCACTGGGGACCCACCGATTTTGCACCGCGCGAGCCGCTGATCACGATCACGAACGCCGATAGGATCGGCGAATCCTTGTTGTTTAAAGCAGAAGGACAAGTATTCAGATTTGACCGAAAACAGAGTTGGACACACGTGTAGCAACGTCGAGACTTTCGGCGCACGCAACCGTCGGGACTTTCGGACGCGTAGTTTCTTCTCTCGAAACTAACAGCGAGAACCATGAGCAACGAGTCGGTCTGTGTGTAGCAGTAGCGCTGCGCTTCCACTGCCGCAATGGCTAGGATGCAAGGCTGAAAGTCGGAGCTCAATATTGTGGCTCTGGTCGTGCGGTACGTTTGCCAGTAGTCAATCGGTATCCAGATTCATCCGCGAAAGAGCAAGCGGGCGCATACTGCCGTCGTGTTTTTGTTGCAGATCATTGGCTTCAGCATTTGCTTTAAAGTTTTGAAAGCACCATTGAATATCCGCAGATGTAAGAACTTTGTTAATATCCAACTAAGTACAAATCTATAGTGATGGCCCTAGGAGTACGAATGAATTTGATTAAGCCGGTAGACAAAAGCTCTGCCGTCATTTTCGCTAGCTCGTCGATCTTGGTCAGTCTCAATCTCTCTCGCGCTCTTGAAAGCAGTAGCAATCTCTCCGCTGTTGCTGATGCTAGGTGCTCTGAGGGTATGGCCAAGAACGGCAAAAACTAGGAAGGGGCTGCAGTGCTTAGTTAGTCTCTGGAGCCGATGCGCGCGGCCTCTGGATGCACCTGCAATGGTAGAGGAATTCAGTTGCTCAAACGCGTCCCATCATCGGATCAGAGAAGGGTAGAGACAATCGTTTTTGTGCCGAGCAGGAGCAGGCCGCGCGAGAGCACAGCCTACGCCTTCGTACACTTTGAAATTCCGCGTGATGCTGAAGCTTCAGTGTTATCGTGCTAAGTCAGTAGTTGGATAGATCGGTAGCGCAAATCGAAACCTGCAAGACAAAGAAGGAAATAGAAGCACTAGACATCTTAGTTCTGGTGGGTGAACGCATGCTGCGGGTATTCTCTCGCGGAGTCAGGGCTTAGTCTTCTGAGTCTGCCGCTTGGCTCAAGATCTACTGTTTGGGAGCTGAAATACAGGGAGGCTGCGGGAGTGCTGAAGCCGTAGTTTTGATTTTGTGCCAGTTCCTAATCTATCGTGAGAAAGAGAGCGTCAACGTGCCGTAGCTGTGCGGGTAAATAAAATTAAGTACTGCGTTCTCCCGATCCCGCCCTCCGGATTGTAGCGTCCGGAAAGCAGCTCGCGTTTCGATTGAGCCCCGGCTCAAGAAACGTAGCCTGTCCATCAAATCATAATCAAGATCAACGTCACGAATAGATGAAGTTAAAGCTTCTTATCGTCCTTTCAACTGCGACGGCTCCCCCAGCAGCTCCTCCGCCTCCGACCCAGCAACCGAAACCGAGCGGCTGCGCTTCGCATCCGGGGAGGCCTTGTTTGGGGAGTTCTGATTACCCCCGCCACCCTGGAGGTCCACACGGTTCCGCTTGTTGTGGTCCTTGATCGCTTTTTGCAGCACGGAGGAGCTCGTGATCTTCACCGCGCAGTCCGCGTCTCCGAAGACACCCTGCACGAGATCGATCTTCGCGGGAGCGGTGATCGTGCTGCTACTGCCGCCCGGCGTGTTCTTTTCCGACAGGCCCTGCGCGTGTCCCGGACCGGCCTGGATGAGCATCTCGATCTCCGCGTCGGCTTGTTTCGCGGCCTCGATCAGCGACTTCTGCATGCCCGACGTCTCCTTCTTCGTCAGCTTCTTCTCCTCGTCGGCCGCCAGCTCGACTTCGTGTCCGGCCTTTTTGAGCTTGTTGTGCGCAGAGAAGGCCAGCACCGCACTTTTGAGCTCCACCTGGCGCGCAGTCATCTTCGCTTTCGCTTTGGCCTTGGCTTTCGCCGCGGCACCAGCCGCGAGGAGGGCCTTTTTCTTTTCATCCGGGTGCTTGGAGGGATGGTGCGGGGTTTTGAAGCGGATGGTGCACTCGCTGTGTTCCATCACGATGGCCGACTCGCAGAAGTGCAGCTTTTCCGCCTTGTATCCGGCGGCAGGTTTGAACAGCAAATCGACGGACTTGCACAGCTCGAATTCAGTGTGCGTGTCCGGGCATTCGATTTCCAACGGCAGGCGCACCGCAATCGTCTTCATCTTTTCCAGGTCGTCCGCGGCTGCGGTGAACTCCTCGCGCACGCTGGACTGGTCCTTGACTTTGTACCAATCGTGATTAATCTTGAGCTGCACGGCCTCCAGCTGGCGGCGTTTTTTATTTGGAGCGTTGTGTGCGGCGGATTGGATTTGCAACTGTAGTTCACAGAGTATTTTTATACGGCACCAAATAATTACCACTGGGTGGTCGAGGCCCTCAATCCCGCGCAGTTCATCGATCTCAACCTTGAAAGCGTCGACCGTTCGACATGCCGTCTCGCGATCGGCGAGCTCCTTATCTTTCTCGTCGTGCTTTTCCTTGGCGTCGTTAAGCTTCTTCGTGTAGTCTTCCTCCAACTCCTTCAACGTTACATCGCGAGTGTCCTCCGGCGCCTCCTCGTTCTTGCCCGTGGCCTTCTTCGCCGCTTTCAGTTTGTTCGTCTGCGCTTTCAGCGAGGCCGTTTTCAACGTTTCGAACTTTTTCTTCATATCCTTTTTCTCCGACATCCAGCGGGCCGCTTCGATGTTGCGCAAGCTCTTGCACTGGGAGGTTTCGGGCGAGTCCACTTTGCTCACGATGGTTGCCTCCGCTCCTTGCATTTTGTGCCGCGGATGGTTCTCGGCCACTTCGATAATCACGCGCACCCCCTTTCCCAGCGCGAGCGACGAAGCTGGCATAGAAGTTTGAAGTAGATTCAGATCGCAAACTTCTATGTTCGAAGTAGATTCAGAAGTTAGAAGTAGACTCCGGAAAACAATAGCATAGGCAAAGTAGTTACTGATTGGCGCGTTGTGTTTGACGCACGAAAAAGTGCCATCACATCCCGAGTCGCTCCATGTCGAGAGTGCGTGTGCGAGATCTCGTGGGCAATCTTGTTCAACTTCGCCTGCTCGGCTTTTTTCTGCTGGTTCTGCGCCTTGGAAAAAAGCCACTCCTCCCCGTACTCCAGGCCGGCGTCCGCGGGGCAGCTCGCCGTGACCAAGTCCTCGTCGCTCTTGATCGTGGACATGTCGCAACCCTCAGCGTTGCCGAAGTCCTTCCCGGTCATACAGTTTCAGTTGCGGCAGGTCTCGGCGCACACGTGCACCAAGTTGCGATGATACTCGGTTGCGGCCTCTTCGTCATTGTGGTGCCCCACCTTGATCAGTTCCAGCAGGGCTTTGCAGAGGGGGATGTTGTCGTACAGGGCCGGACCGAGTCCCTTGGGCATGTCGTCGGAGTCTTTCCGGGACTGCCCACAGAACAACTGGAAGAATGCGCACTTGAGGAGGTCTCTGCAGACGGCGGACAAGTGCTCGAGACGGAGCTGCCGGAAGACGTTTCTGCGTTTGGGAATGGTGAACTTAGTGTGCGGCTGCCCATGACAATATGTTCACTTCCGCGGTTCGAATGTAAGTGAAGTGGTCACGGCAATCGAAATCAAAATGCCAAAGTCTGCAGATCCAAATAAAAATAAATCGTACTTGAAAACGTTCGCGCAGCGCCCTTCGTCAACAAGATCCCCAAACTTCGATGTGTAGTCCGTCCACATCCTACTCGTTGCTCCGTATGCGGCGAGCCCCCACGCGAACTCCGAAATTTCGTAGGCCGGCCCCGTCGAGTCGCAGCGGGTTTTGAAGTAGTTGTGCTTGTTCGCGTTCTTGTTGCCCGGCTCGCACGTGAACTGCTTGAACTCCTCCTCCAACTGTTTGAATTCGAGGGGGATGGGCAATGATGATGATACTACTAGCGAAAGACGTGATGATGGGTCCGCACTCCGACTAGGTGCCGTAGTGTTTTATTTTTACATGCACGAGGAGCCAAACATTGAAAATGAAGAAGAAGTTTGGTAACAAGTTTCAGAAAGCTAAGCCTGCAGAAGGCAAGCACGTGCAGAAAAAAGTGAATGTCGCAAAGTCCTCCAGCACAACGAAAAACGAGACGGACTCGGACACAATCGAGGACGATGGGGAGGAGCGCTCAGGATCGATGACTATGAACGACTGCAGAAGATTCGGCGATCATCTACAGACGAGCTGTGGGAGGAAGCAGAAAGCAGGGAGGTTGTACAAGCTCTGCTGGTCAATCCAGTGCCTGACTGGACGACGAGGAATCGATGCGAGGTGCCTACGGTTGGGAGATATTCAGCCCGAGCAGATACGCATTGGCAACAGTAAACTTGCGAAGAAAAAAGGAGGCCGCGGCACATTGAAGTGGGTCCCCATCGCCCCTAGCAAGCCGATCGCAAAGTTTATGGCCGAGGTGGTCACCGAGCTTCGCAAGGATGGGAAAACGGACAAGGACATCGTGTTTCCTTTTGGGTATGAAGCAGAGCAACTCAAGATTCGGGCAGCCCGGGCTTCCTTCAAAACGAAAGACAAACTGTCTTGCTGCGCCAGCTTAATAACTAGTCACACGCCGCGCAGATCTCTCGCAACGCATCTGTGGCGCGCAGGCACTTCGTTGACAACGATATGCCAGATTACCGGACATGCCAGCACCGAGACCCTGCAAAGATACATACAGGCCGACGGCAGCTTTCAGCGGATCGCTGCTAGTAAAGTCGGATACTAGAGGTACTCACTCGTTGTATTTACATAAGTTTTTATGGAATTGGAATAAAGGTAAGTACCTCCGGAAAAGTATCGAAAAACTTTTCGGCCATCGTTGTGCGAAGGCCTTGCTGGCCTTCGTTCTTCGTTCTCACATATCGAGAAATCAACGCGGGAACCTCGTTCAGCACCTCCGACACCACGACGCACCTGGTCAATGTGAACGGAGATTGCAGAGCATGTAATGGGTGCACGCGGAAGAAAATTATGGTTGATCATGCGAAAATGCTTGCGATAGCTAGTACGTGAGGCGCAAGTCTTTGCATGCGTTTCCGTTGGTTTGTTTGTACATCTTCAGTGCCTGCACGCGGTGGCTTCCGCTCAAAAGCAGCAGCTTGCCGGTATCCCGGATGGTCACGAGTGCTGTTAGAAATGCGATAGAATGTCAAATGAGGTTGGTCTGGGATTGATCGATACGTATGAAAAACTCATCATTGATCATCAAAACCAGGTGCGATACGGTGAGGGTTGCTGAACGTTCCGGCGACCATGGAGTCGTAGACGCCGATCATGTTGGAGCGGAGACGCAGCTTGTTTTTCGGGTGCTGGCCCATCAATTCGGTGACGGAATCGGTGACGCGCTGCTCCCCGCCTGCGGTCGGATCGAGAGACCGCACCTCGACCAAATCCAGGAGATCCGCATGCTTTGCGACCTTGCCTTTGCCCACCTTGCCCATGAAATTCGTCAGTTCTTCCTTCGTCGGAACACCGAGGTCGGTGGTGTTGCCGTCAGCCATCTTGGGCGATTTCCTTCTGATCTACTGATGAAAGCACAGAACTAGAAACAGGCCCGCGCTGCTAGAAACAAGCTTTTTCCTTCCAGATGATGATGTTCAGCGTCGGAGGTCGCCGAATTCTTCGCGTGTAGACGATGATTTTCACTATCAAAATGAAAATTTTCCTGGATCTTCCTATCAAACTCGCGAAAAAATATATTTTGATAGCAGAAATCATTGATCACTCACGAATAATTCTGGAGGTCGGTTCCCCGGATCCGCGAAAAATTAGAGAAATCCGCGAAAAGTTGTACGACTTGACTAGCTGGATCGATGGTTCGCGACGTTGACAGCAGACAGATTCGACGCAAGATCCAACGCGTTACTGCTGTGCTCGATGGTACTTTTGAGAGGAAAGTCATGCATTTTATCGTTGAAGTAGGACCCAAAGCGCGCAAACTTTTATACAGTGAGCTAGTATTTCTAGCGCGTTCACGATTCTACTTTTTCATATTTTTAGACCAAAACGAAGCTCGAACTATACATTGATCTACGTGCTAAGTCCACTACTCTTGCTCCTGGTTCTCATGAATATCCTCAGCCATCGACTCGAAGCGCGTGGTCTTTTCTATGTATTTTTGTATCTCCCGCCACGCTGCGTCTTCTAATCTTTTCGGGACTTCTGGTAGTTGGATCTTGAGTTTGGTCGCTGCTTTTTTCATCGCAGCGCGCCGCGACGCCCGTACTGAGTCCTTATCTAATTGCCTACCGTGAATGGTATCAGAGTAGGACTTTTCGTTCGCAAGCTCTAGCGGTTCGTCGCCGCGTTGTTTGTACCTACTTTTTTTTTCTAGCTTCACCCACCACTTGGCTTCCTCCGGTCGAAAGATGACGTAGATTTTTTTTTTGCTGTACAAATCCAGAAGCTTCTCCGACAAAACGAGCTCCGGCACCGCGACCGCCATGTCCAATTGCTTCCACATGTACTCACGCATCACCTTGCCGCCCTGCTGCCCGCCGTCGCGACCTGCCACATCATCTTCGTACTCTTTTTTCTTCCGGGGATGAAGAATATCCTTCCGCGGTGCCTGCTCGTCCTTCCAGTAGGTGGTGTCCGCGACGCACATCAAACAGTCGTGCCGCTTGCACCAGAGAAGCCGCGTCATATCATTTTTGCGGTGCGACAACATCTTTCCCTTCGCGGTCTCCGGCGGACGCGTCGCCCAGTGCGAGATCGTTCGCGGCTCCCGAAACTTGAGCAGGTACGCCTCCAAACTGTTCCAGTCGTGCGGTAGCGGGCGTCCGAGGTTCTGTTCCGTAAGTGCGATTTTCGTCGCCTTCAACAAGTAGCCCTTGCTGAGCGCTTTGTAGTAGCAGCAGTAGATGGGCTCGACGTCCGCTTCCGGCGCGGGTTGAACGAGTGCGTTCTGGGCAGCATCCGCAGGTGCAGCCGCGTCGTTTCCTCCGCGTCGCCCCTTCGGAGCTGGCAGTTTTTTTTGCACCAAACACATGAGGTCGCAGTAGCCCTCCTCTGCCATCGCCGTCCTCTCGCCGCTGAACCGCTTGCAGATTTCCGGACACCAGTGTTCAGAACGCGACACGTAGGGAACATTCATAACTCCGAGGTTCTCCACGGGACCTCCGATGGATGGCGGCTCGTGTTGCAGCTGCGGATGCTCGAAGTTTTTGTTTTTCATGTGCAGGACGCGCTCCAGCACCTTGTGCAGCAAGTCATCGTCGTCGCCCTCCTCTTCACCATCGCGCACCACCTCAACGATCTCCACACCACCACCCGCCGCCGCCGGCGCCCCCGCGTCTGCAGCATCACGATTTTTATCTTTCCGCACCAGACCCAACTGCCGCTCGATAGCTGCATCCAGCGCGTCCCGGGTTGCGCTGGCTTCTTTTCCGAGTCTCGTGCGCCTGTCGTAGCGATCTTTCCACTCCAGCCCCAGCGCCTGCCAGTCCTCCCACGGGACTGGTTTCTCGCGACCGATCACCGTCAGCTCGCCGGCCTTTTTGTGCCGGAGGTTGGGAGCGACCTTGCGATGGTTGTTCAGGTCCGAATGCATCCCTTCTACCACGACGGCAGTACCGCTGCAGCCGATGAAGATGGGCGCGACGTACTTCCAGAGCCGCAGCGGCATCGTGAAGTTTTCATCTTGGCCCGCCACCGCGTCCAACTCATCATGAAAGTTTTCGCAGATCAGCCGCAGAAACGGATCCCGCGACTCCGGTGCCGTCAGCAAGAGCGACTCTGCCGCCCGCCTCCTCTCAGTAATGTACGGACTGAAGAACCGCTGGAACAACATGGGCCACGTCCAATATTGTTTTTCGCGGTCGGGCAGGCGCATGATCAGGTGGAGGATGAGAGAAAGACCGACCGCGCAGCCGTCCCCTTGTACCTCGAGGTACGCCTGACAGATTGCGTTGAGGTCGTGCAGCCGGTGCGCGCGATGACGCTTCATCTCCTCCAGCTTCGTATCCGAAAACACCTCGCTCGCGTCCTGTTTTGCGGACCGCGCGCATGCGTCCGTGACCTCCAACACTCGGCGCAACGATCGAGCGTAGGACCAGAACTCCGGGTGTGCCATTGCTTTCTTGGCGCCGACCGCAGTGGCTCTGTTTTCGCCCTCCTCCCGTTTTTTGACGTCGATCGCGTTCACGTCCTCGGTGGCGACCGCCTTGTTCTTCAGGAGGTCGGTCAGCGTGTCTTTCAACGTCTGCCAGCGGTGCTTGGCGAACTTTCTGACGCTGCACCCCTTCTGCTTCGAACCCCACATGTCGTACGCCTTGACCACGTCCCGCACGAACTTCAGGAAGTCCGGAAAAACATCCAGAAGACCATCAATCAGCTCCCCGTCCATCAAGTGGTATTGGTGATTCATGCACAGCATTTGCATGCAGTAGATCTCCAACGGCACGCTCGCCATGTTCACCGCTGTGTTGTCATCGTCATCGACCTGCATGCCGTCGTCGTCGTCGTCGTCGAAGTCGTCGAAGAAAGCTCCCTGCGCCCCCACTCCCGCGGCGTTTTGAGCGTTGGACTGAAGCCCGAGCTTGCGGAACCGCTCGAGCCGCGCCGCCGTGCACAGCTTTCTGAACTCCCTGACGAAGAGGAGGCAATCTGAACCGCAGTCCGATGCTATGAGGAAAAGCGCGAGGGGATCGGATATCCACTCGGCCAGTATGGCGCCGGGCATCGGAATAGCGTCGGCCAGCATGTTGTAGATGTCCTGCAGGAGGCTTTGCGCGCCGCCCTCATGCTCGACGGAAACAGGCGTCAAGGGGACGAGCGAGATCGTGTAATCGTCATTGGCTGTTATGACGACGCATTCGGCCGCCAGCTGCTTGGTCTTAAACATGTTTGTGGCATCCGGTCCGAGGCGGACGACGACGAATGGCCGCCGTGTTATTTTTTTTGCCGCCGAAGCGAGAACGTCGGTGGACCGCACTCCGTCTGGGTTGCAGCGTTGCCATTCGACAATCGAAGTGTCGGCGTTCACGTCGAGGAACCAACGGCCGCGCTGGCAGATGTCGATGTTCAACAACGTCTCGAGCTTGAGGGCGGAGAGGAGCTTGTAGTAACGGACAGCGCGCGCCTCTGCTCGTGAAGCTGCCACTCTGTAGGCGGTGGTGATTCGCGCCGTCATCGCCTCTTCTGCTTCAGCTTCTTGCTTCTGCTCCTCGCGCGATCGGTTGTTCTTCAACTGTAGCAGTTTCCGCCTCTTCGCCCCATCCTCACCAAGCGCCTCGCCGTTGAACGGACCGTGCCAGACTCTGACCACCTCGTCATCGTCAGCGGGGAGAGTCAGCTGCTCCTCCTCGGTCAGCATCCGGAAGCGCGTTTTTTGTGTCATCGCGTTCTCTACCGCGAGAAATCGCTGGAGCAGTGCTACTTTTTTTGTGCACGTGGTGGCGGTGCATCCCATGAGCCACTCCAGGTACTGGTGCCGTTCTTTGTACCCATCCAGCGCGGCGAAACGATCCCAGTCTGCCCCCGATCCGAATTCCTTCTTCACGTTCACGAGCTTCTCGTACGCCTGGAGTTTCAGTGTTTGAAATTTGTGGAGGCGGGCGCCGGCGCTTTTTCTATCATGACACGCACACGATCGTGACGAGCACAAGCTTACGGAAGTTGGAGAAGACTATGAGCAAGTACCTTCTGCTTCGGGTTCACCAGAACGATGACGCCCTGTCCATCTGCTTCGGCATCCGGCAGCGCGAGGCTTGTATCAAGATCGTAATCGAAGACGGCGCAGCGTTTGGTCAGCAGCTCCACGACGGTATTCTGTATATCCTCTATCGGGGCTACACGCGCGTCGAGTTTTTGAATGCCCGCTGCGGCCGCATTTCGTTTCCAGGCCTTCTGAGTCGCGGCCTTCGACGGAGCGGCGGACCGCAGGTGTGCCCCCCGCTTATTCCTGACTTCGCTTTCGTTTTCCTCGTCATCTTTGCTGGCAGCCACAATCTCGAAGTCAGCCATGGTCTCCTGCGCATTGGTCATTACGTCGACGGCGTCGAGCCACGACGTGATCTCGGCGATGGCAGCTCTCAGCATATCGACGCGCGCGTCTTCGAGTCGGGGTCGACCATACCCAGGCGGTAGCTTTTGCACGATCACTTTTCCGGGCCGTCGTTTTCTGCTCTTGGGAGATGCAGCAGCAACAATCTGGTTGTTGTCGTTGTCGTGGTTCCGTCGCTCCTGTAGTACCCCACCGCGGAGGAAGTCTCCATCTTCATCGAGGTCCAAGTCCAGATCGAGACCGCCAGGTGAAAGCAGCGCGTTTGCACGACGCCGGCGATTACCGCCGCGGACTCCGTCGCCGGCGAGGAGATCATCTTCTTCATTATTGTCGAACGGGGAAAGAAGATGCCCAGGCGTGGCTGGAGTCGGTTGGGACCGCTGGCTTCTGAAATTGATGGTTGGCATCGCGGCTCAACGACGAGGACGCGACCCGGCCAGAAAATGCGAAACACGCTCCGCAGCGGGTGCGAAGATAGTGTGAGAAGTTCAGCCAAACATTTTTTTTTTACTTGAGTTACAACTTCAGGCCGAGGCTGATGACGAAAATAAGCTCTAATACTACATTGGCTACCATGGGCGCCAGAGCGTTTTTTTTGATTTGCCTTTCCTCACCAATCCCTCACGAAGTCGAATCGATGTTGATGTCTGAAGCCCCGGCGCAAAAACGATCGATCGCTCCCCTCTCTTCACGAATCTGATCCAGATCCCTCCTTCCTTAACACAGGTACTCACCCTGATCGCGATCACGAACGGCCTGCGAAAGCGAGTACGAAGATGCTGAGGCTCACCCTTTTCACAAACCACTAGCAGAAAGCAATCACGACTGGATCGACGGACTTCGGTCCAAGATTGGGCAGTCCGTTTCTTGGCAAAAACGCGGGTGTGGGATCTTCAGCTTCATCGATATCCACGACCCAATCCAGCGCGGCCACGCTTCCAGCAACCCTGGCAAACCGCAGGCAGTCCACCGCTGTTCCGACGACGCTGGTGTGTGGATAAAATGGAATGATCGTGATGAAATGAGTCGCAAATTGTATGGGCGTACGAACCTACATCAGCGGTATCTTTGGTTGTGAACGTAGGGCATCAGATCAGAAAATAAAAGAGAAAGCAAGATGCAAAACTAGATACATCACCTTAGTTTGGAGAAGATGCAGACGCGGCGAAACGGTTTCGAGAACGCTCTTTTCATCGCGACGCGTGCTGGCGCGGATCCAATTCCAATACTTGTGGTTCTGCTTTAAACAACAAGGATTCGCCGATCCTATCGGCGTTCGTGATCGTGATCAGCGGCTCGCGCGGTGCAAAATCGGTGGGTCCCCAGTGCGAAGTTCGTGGCACTCCTTCGGTCCCAATTCGCGAAGCCCGCGCGCAACCTGCCGAACTGATTCGCCGAAACCGCCGAATTGCTTCGGCGGCGTATTGTCCACTTGCGGAAAATGTTCGTTCATAAAAATGAGCCGCAGGCTCGAGGAAATCGCGGTTGGTACTGGTGGTGGAGACATGATATACTTTCACAGTGGAAGATAAAATAAAGCTAAGGGCGGCGGAAGATCAGATGATTCGGATCTTCCCGAAGCAGATGGCTCAGGTTCCGGAGGCCTCCGAACACGGATCGATGATGATTTAGGACCCGTGTTCGGAGGCCTCCTGAACCCGTGTTCGGTCCCCGCCCCTGCGTGGACAATATGATTGAAGAATGAATCAATGAAAAATGTTTGTTGATGTTGATGAAAACGATGCGGCAAATGAATGTGTTTTATTCGGGGGCTGACATGATGATCAACATCATTCATGCCCCCACGAGTCGTGAAGCGGTCGACTCAACATAAGGACCGCCACAGGAGGAGTCGACCCACCGCCACAGCAGGAGGCGAGTCCACTGGTCGTCCGTCCTGCGAGAGAGCGAGCGCTTGCGAGGTCGCTTCCGAGGTCTTGCGCGCTTCTCTTGTTCTTCCGTGGTATTGTTCTCGTTCTTCAGCACTTCTGGTTGTTCTGGTTGTTATTGCACTTACATACAGTTAATACACCTCCACCTCCCAGAACCAACACCAAGGTACGCTTGAGAACAACCAGGAGAGCGCTTCTATCCTCGCTATTGCTATAGTGCTGAAGCTGCAGCTCGAGCTGGCTCAAGAACAGAATTATTAGCC
>RXOD01005824.1:0-12379 GCA_005223375.1 Amoebophrya sp. AT5.2
GTTCATCCACTGCGTCAGCGGGTCCCCCTCCTCCACGGCCTTTCCGAAACTCCAGCTCCCCGCTGGCGCGGCGCAGTGCTGCCTCGTGTTCCGCACAAAGAGCCTGGTATTCGTATTGCGTCACCGCTGTCTTCCCTCCTTTCACTTTCTCCACGTAAAAGTCGTGAATGAACGGGATAGCAGTCTCGAAAACTGGGTGGATGGACTCCCATTCACGGTCGGCGATCGAATCAAACACCAACTTCTTTTCACTACCACCTAAACCCGTCTCCTCCCACTCCCGCTTCAATTCCGCCGCCGCCTCCGCGCCAAATACGCTCAGTCGGTGTGTCATCAGCCGCCTGAGAGGGAGCTGCAGCGTTTCTCCCGGCACCCTCGATAAAACGTGCATTGGTCCCAGGATGATTCCCGGCAAGACCTCGTGACCCGGTTCCAGGCGGTCGATGAGATCCACCCACTCTTTGTCCTCCAGAAAGTGCGTCCCGTTCGCGGGTTGGAATTCAGACGCGCCGTGTTTGGAGGCGAGCTCAGAAATCCTCGCGCAAGCTCCATCATCAAGCTGTTGGATGCTGCTTCCTACGACTTGACCATTCGGAATTTCATGCCCGGCCTGCAGCACAGCACCACCAGCGGTAGGTTCGGGGGAGGACTGGAACTTTTTCTTCGCTTCCGGTTCGCCGCTCGCCGGAGCAACGGCTTCATCTCCATCCCCGCCAGCTTCCCCTTGTTCATTGCTGCAGCAGCCCCCATCAAAGCCTCCTCCTTGCGCTTTTCCGTCTCCGGCGTCACCGCCAAGAGAATCATTTTTCTCAGCGCTGGCTCCACCTCCGGTTGCGTTACCGTCCCCCGAGCCGGCTGGGATAGACGAATGCTTCAACGTGCTGCCCTCGTCCTCAATGCGCGCCACAGCGATTTTTACTTTGCCTTCGGCGCTGTCCGCGCCTCCACCAGGGGCAGCACCATTTCCTTCACCGCCGCCGCCCGCGTTCACCGTTTGTTGCGATCCAGAGGTGCTGTTGGCCTGCATCGCGGCGGCCGATTCACCGCCAGCAGAGATGCCGAGGCTGGCTTTGCCGAGATTGACAACGCCGTCGTCATCCGCGCGTGCTTTCTTGACGCCGACTGGGTCGGTGTTTTGGACGCGACCCTTTCCGCCCGGCTCCTCGATGCGCACGTCTTTTTTACCACCCCCACCAGCAGCTCCAGACTTCACGCCGCAGTCGGACTCAGCCGAGCTTTCCGAGTCGTCTTCATCGGTGAGGGCGATGCTCTGCTTGGCCAGCAGCGCAGCCAGCATGCGTTCACTTTTCTTCATTCCTTTCTTTATCGCTTTTTTGGTTTTTTCTTCTGTTTTTTTCATTTGTTTTTGTATTCCCTGAAGCTCCGCCTTGGTGTCCTCGCTGCTTTGGACAATCGCGGCGATCTTTTCCTGCAGCTGCTCGAAGCTGCTCGTCAGCATGGACTGCATCGCTTTCACGTTGGCTTTGCGGCTCTCATCGATTTCAGCGCGCAGCGTTTTGTTGTTCTCCTCAATTAGCCCCCGCAGCTTCGCCATGACGGCATTTTCATCATACTTCACGAGCTCCCCCTGCGCTTCAACCTTCACGTGATGATATTATTAATATTAATTTTATTTTTTGGCTGCGAGGAATACTCCTTCATTTTCATTCACTTGAAGCCAGTAGGCGCAGAGAATTAGGTGGACGAAGAGTTCAGCTTCAGATACCTGTTCATCATCATGCTTCTCCTGCACGACCTTCTCTGCATTCTCCATCTTGCCCTCTCCTGAATTTTTTATCTTGCCCTCGCTAACTTCTCCGTGCATTTCCACGACGTCGTCTACTCCCGGGTCGTACGTGACTCGCAGAAACACGCTTTGCAACTGCACGCCGGAATTGCCAACTTTCTTCGCCCAGTCGTTCCCCCTTTCTTTGTAAAAGTCAGGTTTAGAAGGAGGCAAATGTTGCGACGGCGACCTTGCTCTTCTGCCGGCTGGGGAAGAGAAGTCGGAAACTTGCGCACCTTGAATGGCTGTCAGATCCTGACTCTACAGCAACAAACCGATCCCCATGCTCTGTGGATCTAGTTGATGACGGATTCGATTCATTCAACTCTAATAGCGATCAAAAAAAGCCTAAGCCAGTCGTTTTTCATGAAGATGCGACGGAAATAAATGTCATTCATTTTTTTTATAAAAAAATATAATGGCGCGCTGAGTGAGGTGGCGGGTGAAGCAGCTTAAAGTGGAGATTCTGTTCCGTTAGGACGAGGAATCGGAAATTAATAGGGTGGGAAGCATAAATCGAAAAAACTCACACACGAGTCGACATATCACACGTGAAAAACCGACGCGAAAAACACCGAGCCAAGCGCACCGAAATCGATATCGATCGAAAGTGGGGGCACGCGGTAATGCCACGTCGAATAGATACAAAAACATAGGCTTGCCACGTCGAATAGATACAGTCATAGGCATGTTTGAAGACCACTCTCATCTCACGAACAACCGACTGTGGAACGTTCACAGAAGATGACTTAGTCACGGCCAGTTTGAGTCCGTGTTTGCCCTATCCATGACTACTGCGTAGCTCTAGATTACTTCAGAGGTGCAAGTTTTCATCATCATCGACGACGATTTCGCGGAGACAGAGAGCGAAGATCTTGGTGAGAGAGCGAGATGATTTACTTCTTTTCCATTTCCGAGGCCAGATGAACGGCGTGACAAAAAAGTCTAAACGCGACACTTTTGCACAGACGTCTGTGCAAAAGTGCACATCGTCTGTGCAAAAGTGTCGCTCTCTGTACAAAAGTGCACAAGCTCTGTGCAGAAGTGCAGTTCTGTCAAGCTAGCGGCTCCAGACACTCAGTTCCGTTGGCCAGACCCTGACAGTTCAAAATCCGGAACCAATGGCCATGGGAGCGCACACACAGACATGATCTCAAGCAACCAATGCGTTAAATATCCGCTGCGTGACCTCCTCATCGACGTCCTCATCTTCTACTGAATGGTCAGGGCACAACTTCTCCGGCGAATCTTACAATGCCGCATTGGCGTGGGTCTCGCTGTTGCAGGCGCTTGCTCATGTGTATCATCGTGCGTTTGGCAGGCAACGAAACTTCATGGAAGGAGTCAGTCAATATGAATGAGTAACCGTTAACGTAAGAGAAAACGAAAAGTATTTGTTTCTGTATTCCCTGCTACTATCATCTACTGTGTGTTCATGATGCGCTCACTGATGTTGCACAGGTGTGCGAGTGCAATGCGTGCACCTCGCAAAAATAATAAAGTGACCTTGTACAACAGACCACGATAACGACCTCGCACTCTAAGACTCTACTATCCAGATCCGCCTCCTCTTGTGATATTTCGCTTTCGGTTTCATCCTCGCTCACGGCGTCGCCGGTCGCCCCCGCGGCACCGCCACCAGGCCTCAGATGCTAATCGTGTCGTCTTCGCCAGGTTCGCGCTCGTCGCCATCCAGCGAGACGATCATTCTCCTAGTGCCCGCTCTGGGTACGTGCACCTCCATTTTGTTCATCCGGTCAGCAGCCGAAAACGACCCCGCGTAATCTGCCCGCATCACGCACACCGGGTCCGCACTGCCACTCTCGCCGGCTTCCCCATTCCCCCTCGCGGCCGTCGATGAGGTCCCAAGATGAAGTAGCTCTGCCAACCGGTTTCGCAGCCTTCTCGCGTTATTCATCATGCCGGGATGAACGATTTTCGGCCGGCAGTAGAAGCGGCACCAGTCCTCCTGGCCGGGGTGCTTTGGGAGTAGTTTCTGCGGCCGCGGTGGTGCACTCCCACCCTGGCGTCCCGCGACGTTCCAGATTGTACCCGGAGACCTGGCTCCGCACCGCCAGCGGGGGACAGGCGAAGGCTCGACGTGCTCGACCTGTTCTTCAAGCTGCTCTACGGGGGTGTGCTGCAGAGGCGGGTTTGCACCTCCTCGTCTTAGAGACGACTCCCCTCCCACTTCGAAGAACTGGACACGCACGGCTTACAAAGGACATTTCCGTTAACAGCCCCTGGCGAAAATAGCCTCCAAATAACCTTAACCTCCAAAGTAGGAGTAGCCCAGAAATACCGACGAGATTAATCGAGAATCAGCCCCAGTAGCTTCGTGGTATAGTTTACAAAAAGCTAAGCCTAAGCCTAAGCCTTTGACGGCCCACCAAACATCGCTCCGCGCACACCAGGTCGTGGGCGGACTCCGACGGCGGAGAGCCTCGTCCCGAGAAAATTTTTTCAAACCTCGCCGTGCATGTTTTGGACTTCGATAAGCATAAGTGCCAGGTTTTGGACTTTTTCTTAGAGACGCCTCCCCTCCCACTTCGAAGAACTGGACATGCACGGCGTCGGAAAAGCGGACCTGTTTTTTACTGCTGGACCGCGAGCGCGCGCGCGGTGACGGCGCGGAGGAGGTGGATGCCCGTGCCTCGGATCGCAGCGAGTCCATGCTGCGACTTCTCCGGCCCATAGCGGACGGCAGCGGCGCGCGACCAGCAGCAGGGGACGTCGCGGCAGTTGTAGTTCTCGCTGCAGCTGCAGCGCTCCCAGTCGCGGTAGTTGTAGTTGTGCCCGTGCTGGTTGTCGGCATCGTCCCTTCCCTCTCCCCCCTGCGTCTGCTCTTCCGCGCCACCTCCGCGTCATGCGACGCTGCCTCGCTGATCTCCACCTGCGATTGCGTGATTTCCTCGAGCGGCAGCCTCCCCTCGTACAGCCCCTTGCGCCACACCTCGCTGTTGAATTCGGGCATGATCTGCCCGCCAGAGCCGCGCGAGGACCCGTCACTCTCGACCACCGCCGCGCAATCCTCCGCACAGTCGAAGCCCCCGTAGTCGACCACCTTCGCGAGCGCCTCGATGTTGCACGCGTTTTCGCCCGCCTTCACCAGGAGAACGCCGCTGTTCGGATCTCCCTGGAGGTGCGGGCTACTTGTCGTTGTTCCCCCAAGAAGCGCGTCGTAGGAGGAGGAGTCGCGGACGATCCAAAACGGCCCGTCCTTCTCCGTGGAGTCGAACCCGAAAATGCCCACGGCGTGGTAGTCGCGGGGCTTCGGAGGTTTTGCCGGAGATGTTGATCCTCGGGTTGTACTAGCTGGCGTTGATGCTGGGGGGCTCCTGTTCAGCACCGCTGTGAAAAGACCCGTTCGTTGCGAAAAATACGAGGTCGCGCCAGCGTGCTGCGAGGCGGACGCCGGCGCGAGGACATCAGCAGCGGCCCGCGCACTTGCATCTTCCTCATCCTTCGCGGGCGACTGCAAACTCACGTCCCAGATGTGCGTGTGCTCCTGTGCGCTACTAGCCAGCGAGGGCACGGCTCCTGCTCCCCCCGCCCCCGCGCAGTGCTCCGGAAACAGCTTCCGCCGCGAGAAGTAGAATGCGGCCGCGTCCGTGAAGGCGCGCCGCAGCAAGTTCTCCGAGCTCGAGGACATCACGCGGTAGAAGTTCTTGTCTGGCGCACTCATGGCGGACAGCAAGGGGCCGCTCAAATACAGTTGCTGGCGGATCAGATCGGCGCGCCCAAATTGCGGCACGGGGAAGATTCGCAGCAGCGACCGCGAGGTCATCGGCGGAGCGGCTCCTGGAGTGGCCGTGGGCAGCACGATCTTGTCTCTTGGCGGCGGGTAAACGACGTCCTCCACGACTATGCTCGCCCGCTGGCCCCCCACCTCGCGGGCGTTCAAAAATTCGGCGCCCCCGACGTCGTAGGAGGTGTTTTCGGCTGCAACGGATGAAAAACCCTCGTCCTCAGCAACTACTTTTGCCTGTAGTTCGTGCTTGTGGTTTGTCCTTGTCGTGTTTTTCGAGGGCGGTGTTCTCGCAATTCTTGTACCAAGTCCCGGCATGCGCACGTCAATGTCGGTTCTTTCGATCATCTCGTCGTCTTCTCTGCTCTGCTCTCTCCTCGTCCGACTTCGCCTACTTCCTGCGACCGGCTCCGGCGCGAAAATGGCACTGCTCTTCATCTTTTTGTCGTGCTCGAGGCACACCGACGTGCAATTCCAGTTCACCGCAAACGGAAGGAGATGGGAACTAGAAGATGTAGTCGAAGATGCCGGCGCTGCGGCACCTGCAGAAGTTGGTGAAGTAGTGCAGGAAGGCCTGCTGCAGCACGCCGCCGAGCAGAGGCTGTTCGCGTGCACTGCAGCACTCGCCGGCACCTGCGCCCTGCTCTTGCTGCCGCCACGGGAAATGGACGATGAGGATGATGTACTCGCACTAGCGGTACCTGAACCTGGCGATCTCGACCTACTACTCGTCGTCGTGACAATGAGATTAGCGAGAGAAGAGGCCGACAATTAGCCACACGACGGGTTTCGGCGGGGTTTCGGTCTGTGTTTTCTATGCTGAGCAGCGGCGCACCAAGTCGAAGTCGAAGTGGCCCTCGCGGTTGAGTCTGCCTAGAGTAAGAGCCTACGGCTACGCACTTACTATCAGGCTGACCTAGTAGACAAGGGCAAGGGGGCCGGGTCGCCAACCTACTTTCTTGCGACCTACACAGCTTCCCGTCGTAGCAGACAGCCTGGTGGGGCCAACCCCGTGACGCAGGCGCACGACGGAGATGACTTGCAAAAGCAGGTGCAGTAGCAAGGGCATCGTCCTCGACGTCCTCGTCTATTTTTTAGCTGTAGCTGTAGCAGTAGCTCAGCAAAACACTATACTTAACTTTACCCCGTGAAAAAATATCATGAGGGGGCTAATTGTAATTCCGAAGCATACTTGTCGCTCTTCCTGTTTCACTCCGCGTCTTCGACCCTGCCCGAACGTGAGCGACACCGCCTTCATTTAGATTTGGATTTCCCCTAGTACCGGTGGGGCCGCCTCCTGCTCCTCCTCGTCCTGCTTCATCCACCGGCACCGCCCCTGGAGATGTGGTAGATGCAGCAGCAGCTACACCCTCCACCACCACCCGCCGCCTCTTCCCGCCGTACCTGCACTTATTTCGTTCCGCGAAGCTCCCGAGCAGTGTCTTCTTCAGGAACGACCCAGAGGACTCTGGGTATTCAGCGGCCGAGACCAGCCCCTCCGCGTGGTTTAAGTACAACAGCAGCTGCGTCGCCCGCACGCCCTCCGCGCCGATGTCCCACCCGAGGAATTCGCTGCCGCACTCGACCAGTTGGGCGGTGGAAACCGGGACGACATCTTGCCTCGTGAAAATGGCGTACTTTGATTCCAGGACGGACGCGAGCGCAAACGCCGTGCAGCTGCTCCCGCAAGAATGTCCCTGCTGGCGTGCCGCCGCCGCAACAGAAGGCACCTCGAGCCAGTTGAGACGGGCGAAAGGCCGGAGGATCCGGACGGGCGCTGAAGCTGAGGCAGCTGATCTGGTACTGCTGGGTGTGGGGGCCGCTACCAGCGGCCGCGCCTGATCGTGGTGCCAGGTCCCGGTGCTGACTGTGGTGGCTCCTGCCGCGGCCTCTCCCACGAAGCGAAGGAGTAGCAAAACCACTGCTACGAGCTGATCCACGGGGGCCAGGCGCAGGGAGAGGCTCGCTACGCGCGAGGGCCGCATGTTTTGTTGAGAATCAATTATAGGCGCCGTTCATCGTGGTCTACAGGAGCCGATCGACGAAGATGCCCCTTCTAGGACGAGTGCGAGTGGTGGAGAAGAAGAGACTTGAAGTCGAGGCCTGGTGTTCGCGAAAAAAAAAATGCTAGCTTTACCAAGAGGAGGGCGAGGGCCCACAGCCCGCTCTGTGGAAAACCAATGCAGCTTTGCACTCCGCCAGTACAACCGCATCTCTGTCATGCTCATCGATGGTAGTACGTCTCCAATATTCACTATCCCCGCGGCCTGGGTATAGTGTCAACTTGTCTTGCTCTTGCTCTTGTCGTTTTCGCAGTGGTCCATATTTTTTGTTCGTTGTTTTTTCCAGTTCGACGTCGATTGTTTTCGCATCAGGATGAGAAGCTGTAAATGTTGCGCCTGGCTTAGGCTTGTTCGCAAAATAAAATGAATGGGTCTCGCTCTCGCACGACTAGCACGACTTGGAAGTAGGATGACTAATCTATCATGTTGAGCCGCTTTGATCTGAAGTACGACTGATCGCTGATCGGCGTGTCGTGAGTTCATCAGCGCCAGTTTCTTCGAATCGGTCGATAAAGCATCGTACATGTCACGCGCCAAAGGCGAATGCGTCTGCATTCTTCTTTCTTTACAGGCGGTCGCCTACGTCGTCTTTCTGTCGCTGCTGTTTCCGGTTGTTCTTCAATATGTCGTAAAGGGATCGGCTGTCACCGTTGGACGGTCCACCGCTGCCAGCTCCCTTCCCCACGACTGCCAACGGGGCGGTGGTCACGTCCACGTCGGCTGTCTTTCCACGAGGGCCAGGACCATCAGATCCACTAGATGTCTTGAGGCCTGTCGAAACGATGCTTCCCGACGGCAGCACCACGCCCGGAGCTGCGGATGATCCGCCGGGCCGCGACAACAGGAACAATACGGTGGCGCCCACGGCCATGCACATCAACACAAGCGGGAACAGGAGTAGTGTGGGCGATCGCGTACGCGTCCCTCCTCCCGCGCCGCAACAAAAGAAGAGGCGGCGGAGGAAGGCCTTGCCGCTCGCGAAGGGGTGTTTGTTGCGCCGCACGACGGGGTCGTAGCGGTAGTCGGAAACGATCGGATTCTTGTCCGTGGAGAGGTCCTTCCGGAACAAATCCCCCACCTCCTGCACAACCTCGTCCCCAGCCTCATCGATGTGCCGGAAGACAACCTTAAATCAGAGAGAGAACAAAAATGAATAAATCGAACTGCCTTCAAGGAGGTGGAACGCGAGCAAGTACTAGTACAAGCTGACCCTACTTATTTTGGTAGAAGTACTACCCATGAGCGTGGTTTTCCGTCTGGGTCCTCGAATGGTTTGTCGTCGTAGTCCTGCATTTTGATCGCTTCGTCCCACACCCTGGTGCGCCAGGCGTCGAAATCCGGGTCGAACCTCGTTTCGGTCATCGACCGCTTCACTTGTTCGACGATGCTGTCCGCCTGCTTCGCAATCCGCAGCTTCATCTCGAACTCCTCCAGCTTTCGCTGCATCTTCTGCTTCACGGAAAAGATCTTTGATTCATGATCTTTCGCGTTCGCCGCACAACTAATGCCGGAGCCCCCAGCCTCGTCCGCCGCGGGGTAGCCATCCTCCTCCTTGCCAAGCAGGTGGTGGTCCGACGCCGTGTCGTCGAAGTCCGTGGCGTCCTCGTCAGCAGCCGAAACCTCCTCCGCCGAAACCTCCTCGACGCGCCCTGTCAGCTCGTCCTCGGTCAAGGCCAGTAGCTGGCCCACCTGTTTTTGGGTTCTTGTAAATATGGGCGCACCTGGACATGTGATTGTGACCGACGGCCCGAAGGTGGAGCCGCGCCAAGTGCACGGCTCATGCCTAAGCGATACACGAACCTGCAGCAGGGCCAGGGGGCCCAGAGCGCTGCTACTACGGTGCCTAATGAGCGGCATGAAAGTCACTTTCACAGCACCAGAAGTTCACGTTCATATTCCTCATCTACAACCACATCCTGCAGCAATAGCAAATAATAATTCAAGTTTTAATATCTAGCGCACCGCCGGACTTTCCTTCGCGATTTCGCGCAGGGTCTTCTCCAAGTCTTCATCTGGATTTTCCATCAGCTCGCGGGCACGGTCGAAGAGCCGCCGACGCTCGTCGGAGGTGCAGTCTCCTCCCGATAACGAGCGGTTGTCGCTCACGATGGAGCGCAGTTTGTCTTTCAGCAAGGACGGGTTCATTCTATTTTCTGTCTGACACCTTCTATCTGTCTACGAACTTCTGTTGTAACATATAGACTTTCGCTGTAGTATGGCTCCTTCTGTACGACAGTACGCGAAATGAACCGACATTCACGCATTTCCAGCAGATTCTTGATGTGGCCACCTATAGACAGAATCGGGCCACGCGGGTCCTCGTCACGGATACAATACAATGCGTACAATACAAAACTGCACATCCTTTTCCTTGAACGACGATACTACGGAGCTCAAACACAGGGAGTCTCTCGAGCGCCTTCATCGCACTTGCCGCGTGCCACGACAGGACTTCTTCATCACGAGCGAAAACGAACCTTGAACTTCGACGTTCAGTTCAAAGTCGGTGGATCTGATCCACACCTACTTACCAGGTTGGTATATTAATTCATGTGACTCACTCGAAAGAAATTGCTTGTGCTTCAGCAAAGGGCATGAAAAAGGGGTTCGTTCCCCGCCACATGAAGATCGCTACAATTAAGTATACAAGTAATGATGTTCTTGATGGCGCAGCGCGCGCCAGAGTACAGCGCGTCCGAGCTGAGTTCGGACGTGCACTGTTTGCGGTGGACGCCACGCCAATCATGCATCAACTTTCCACCTCGTATGATGTGTCGGTGTCTGTGTACCAAATCATTCTCATTCAACGCAAGCAGTGCATATCTATAACGATGATGAGGATGATTCACCCTGCTCGGGGTGAAAAGAAGATGCCTCCTCCAATATAAAGGAGTAGAGTTGTGATTTCTCAGTTGTTCAGAGCAACAGCCTGAGTTTTTTCTCTGCTGCTCGAAGCAGCAGCCTTGTCTTTTTTTATTTTGTCTGTTGTTCACAGCAGCGGCCCCCTTTCTACGTTTTAGCGCTGTCCCGTTTTCGTCCGCCTGTTTTTTCCTCTTTGCTGCTGCAGCCGCTGCCGCCGCATCTGCTGCCTCCTTCCGTTTCCGACAAGTTTCCTCGTGCTTCCGCATGTTGGCGACGCGGTTGCGTTGGGCTGCAAGTTGTGGCGCTCCTCGTTGTAATCCTGATCTTCTTCGCGCCGGTGTCAGGATCGGTAAAGTAAACCAGGCGCCGCTCGGTACGTCGATCCTTCGAAGTCGCGCGCCACCACCGAAGAAGTGCTGGCCAGTATTCTATGCATTTCACACCCTTCATATGCATTTTCCACCCTTCCAATAGTAGTAGTACGAACGTAGTTACACTTTGTAGTTTTGATGTTGATGATCTCGCATATTTATTTTTTTTAGTACTAGATTTAGCCGCTTCACGTTCACTCAGCTTTTTTCCCCAACACTCCTTTTGCAGTTCCCGCAGCGAAAACTCCTCTGACGACCCTCTGACAGCGCCGTCGTTCTCTCCCCACGGTATCTGCTTGAGGCAAGTGTCGACGACGATGACGTGTGCAGTAATATACTTCTCAACTTCTCCGAGTCCGATAGAGTCCATTTTTTTGACCCCCGCGGAGTAGCTGACATTCATGTTCTTCCACAACGCCTCGCCGAAGTACATCTGCGGCCGGATATACCACTTATTCTTGCCGCGTCCATGGCTCCAGTGAAGTTCGTTTGGAACAGCAATCGAGTGGGCTTTGGTCTGCTCCGCCGTTAGGGTGAAGGGATCCAGCACTGCGGTCGGGTGCATCAACCGCTGCGGCGTGCCAAGACCTGTACCAGTAAGAGATTTTTAGATATATGAAGAATGCTCAATGTTCAGTCGGTTATTTTTTTGTCGCGCATGGTGAATGCAGCAGTTGCTTTTTTTTTTGCAGTCCATAGTTTCCCCTATGGAGGCGACGGACTCGTTGCAGTGTATAAATATGTAATCTGCCGCTCCGAGCTTCAACTGCTTGACCCGCATGTTGGGGTCGCATGGTCAAGCACCGAAAACATTGCAGGGCGCTTGTACAAAAAAGATTGCAGGTCGCATCGTCAAGCATCCGCTTTTCGCGCATGCTCTCGGCTTCTCGTGAGAGCCCCCGCCGCAAGCGCACAGCTCACCGCGGTTACACCAGTCGCAAGCACAACCTCCTCCGGACAGGTGCCCATAGTACAGCCTTCTCATCATGGATCGACTTTCTTGAAATATCTATGTATTACAACCGCGGCCCAGTCAACATGGCGTGCGCTCAAAAGGCAGCCTGAATATGTATCCTCGATGTCCTGGTCGCACTTGAAGCGGCCAGCAGCTCTGTTCTTGTAGAAAGAGACTCCTGCTACTCTACTTCTACACTTCTCCCAGCCTGCGTATTCACTGAAATGAATCCTGCTCGAGAGACGCCTTACATCCTCGCCGTCAGCGAGGCAGCTGTCGTCTACTCCAGCATAGATGAAGGATGATCTTGATCAACATAGGCGATATTAAACATTTACTTGGACTGTTGCATGCTCGTTCCCCGAGGTGAAAGCGGTAGCGGTCGTCAAACTACATGGGTCTAGAAGATTGCAAGGAAGGAGGGAGCTCCGGCTCCCGTTTTTTATATACTAGTTGTAGTTTAGTGGCTTTGTTATTCATTGTTAATGTTACTAGACCGCCAACGCGCGCGCAGAGAGCGCGCGCCGGTCTAGAGTTCTTGATTACATGTAGGCCTAAGATTAACTTTGGTATTTGTGTCGTCTTTGAGTGCGG
>RXOD01005825.1:0-12376 GCA_005223375.1 Amoebophrya sp. AT5.2
TACATTTTCACGAGATGCTACTACTAAGATGCGTTTTCGTGAGCCTTAATAGATGCCCCTATCTAAACATCCCTGCGTGACCACTTTGTCCACCGTGTCGCCGCTCATGCCCACGTGCACGTACGTGGACGCCAGGTCCAGCACCTCCCGCCCGAGCTGGCAGGCGCGGCGCATGGTCTGCAGCTCCTCGCTGTCGTAGGGAACAACGGGGATCTTGGACTCGGGCCACTCGATCTCGGACACGGGGTGGCCCTTCGGGTGCACCGCGTAGTCGGGCTTCTCGATCTTGTTGAAGAGCTCCCGCACGGCCAACGTTTTCTGCTTCTCACTCGAACCTTCTTTCGAGAGTTGGTTCTTCTTCGCCAGCTGCTTGCCGATCATGCCGTCCGTAGCGGAGAGCGTCCGCTCCGCCCAGGGGTCGAAATGGAACTTCTTCGTTGTTGAGGAGGACGAAGCGGATGACGTCGCTGTTGGCCCTTCGCCAGAACCAGCTGCACCAGCAGGACCAGCCGTTGCTGGTGTGGCTGCGGCGTCGACTCGCTCATACCAGACGCCGCGGGGGTTGCTAGCACCGCCCTTCTTCTTCTTCGCCATGATGCTTCTCCCTGCCTATAGAGGTGTGCTCATTTCTGTGCGATATATGCTTCTTATTTTGTGCCTGCTGCCGTCTCAGTACTGATTTAGCATGCAACCGTGGCTAGAACTAGAACGAAGTAGTAGTAGAAGTAGTCAATTACTTAAGTAAATTTCCGCCCTCATATGCCGTGCCCCTCATAGTAGTAGAAGTAGTCGTGTACTAACAGTAACATTCATACGGTGGTTGATCGTCATTGAAATGATCTTCACGAGGATCGATCCTGACCAATCTTCCTTCCGTCACGATCCTGCTTTTACTACATACGTGCGTCCGTACGCCTACTGATACAAGAACTTATCCTCCTGATGATCGAAGAACGAGATGAAGTAGAGGATGAGAAGGAGGACACACGACATCAGTCTATCACCCGGCGAGCGACCTTCTCACTCTGTTCTTGGCGCGAGGGAGCTTATCATCTCAGTATCAACAAGTTGTACAAAAAAGAAAAAATCGCAATTCCTCGCTGTTCACGCTCTTTCATAGAGTTGGTTCTTCCTGATTCAGGACTTTCTGAAGGAATCTTCCTGACTAAAACGTAACATATTTATCGACAGAGGTGCATATCCGTATCGGGTCCGATGGTGCTGGAGGTAAGGTATGGTAAGAGAGGCATTAAAACGGTCCCACAGTTGAACCGGGATGGGCATGGGCATGGTTGGGGATCCTGCCTCTAGGAAACGTAGCGACAGTGACACTTGCACTCGAAGGTCAAGGTGGAGGATGAAAAAAGAAAAACGGTAGTCATAGTTGGTGGTCAAGCGTGTGCGATTTATTCTCATTGAACCTTCGAAATTTGATAAAATTGTACTCGGTAGCATGGACGTATGTTAGTTTCGGCAAACAACAAACAATGACTTGAAAATAAAGAGTTCTGCGTTTCGTTTCGGCCACGCTTAACAGGGCGCAAACCAACGAACAAAAACAATCATAAAATAATATAAAAAGTTTAGTACATCAGGAGGAGGAGTCAACGTTAAAGTAACCGCCTTCGCATGTGCCTCTACTTGGTACATGCAGACTTTTTTTATTTCTTCAAAAAGTATTACGTAGAATGAGGGAGCAGTCGGAAACTCTCTCAGCACGTTGACCACGACGTCTAGGGTAGTAAAGTACGGTCAACAAGAGGTCGACAAAACAGCACACATGAATGTCATGTGGCCGCCACTTTTTATTTCTTGAGCAGTCGGAAACTCTCTCAGCGCGTTGACCACGACGTCTAGGGTAGTAAAGTACGGTCACCAAGAGGTCGACCAAACTGCACCCATGAATGTCATGTGGCCGCACGTCCTATACCTTAATATTAAACCTTATTAATTTAAGTACATTGTGAAAGTGAAACAAACATGTGAGAACTCTTGCTGATGCTTCTTCCTATGTTGACGATTGCGGTGCTTCGGTACTAGTAACCTCTTCATCTGATGCTCATGGATACAGCTTTAATTTCCGAAGGAAAGTACTAGGGGCGCCGAAGCTATTCTTTCATCGCTTGGGTTCGCCACCTCGATCCGCGGTCCCCGGCGGAGGTATCGGCGCGCCCGTGCGCAGTGGCCTTGTGCGCTCTGCTCGCCGCAGCGCCTCTCTTCCTCAACCGAATCGGACACCTCCGAAGATGAATCCGACGGATCCATCTCCACACGAATGCAATCGAAATTGTCCTCTTCGTCCTCCCTGCGGCTGGGCTGAATGGATCGCCGCTCCCTCATCGGGTTGTTCCGCGAGAACACGTGCATCAGATTCAGACCCCTTCGCTGTACTAGTTCCGGGTGCAGCTGCCGGTACCGCCGTCGCGACGCAGCACGCAACAGCCCAAGCTCGAACGCCGACAGCGCTTCCGAGCCTTGCCGGAGAAACTTGTTGCGTGTCACGCGGCGAGGAGCAATGCTGCGGCGCTCTACATCATAATTTTTATCATCCGACTCAACTTCCTCTTGCAGCTGCTCGTCCTGCTCAACAGTAGAGTCAAACGATTCTTCCCGCCCAGACGCGTCGCCTTCAACTACAAAAGGAGCTGCGACGTTGTCGGCACGTTCCTCCTCGTGCTCGTCCGGCACCGGTTCCGGACGCGAGCAAGTGGTCGGGAACGCTCCCAACATGTCTGTGGCAGGGGAAGGTCCTGTGCTGCGATGCTCATCAGAAGCAGGAAAGGGCTCTGCGAATATTTGCATCGAGTAGAAGAATGGAAATGCTGCAAATTCTCCTGGTGCAACTGCTGTTGGCCGCTCGGGACGAGTCCCGCCCGTCGCTCCCGCTCTGCTCGCGGCCGCGCCGCCTGCTCCTGCAGCTTCTTGTTCTGCAGCTGCCACCAATGGCGGGGGCACGGCGAGGGGTGCCGCCAGACGAGACTCCTTGGGCGTTGACTGGCATTTCGACTGCTGGCGGTGTTGGTGTTGTGGCGCACTAGCACTACTTGATGTTGCACCACCTCCTGATGTAATTCCACCCCCAGCAGCTGCTCCAGCCGCCACCTCCACCGCCGCCCGTGAGCGCTTGGCATGATTGGGCATACCATTGGACATATGCAACGCAATGCTCTCGCGCGGATGCGGAAGGCCAAGCGTAGAAGTCAATCGCCCTCGCATCATCCCGAGCGGACCCGATAGAGCAGTCCGCCACTTGCGCGACATCTTCGAGGCTTCTGGTCCATTGGATGCACGTTTGGTCGTCTCGACACGAGTGCTGTCAGTGCAGCGAAAAGGAAAGTTGGACTTATAAAGATGCCGCCACTGCGACTCTGCTGCCGCGTTTCCGCGCTCTTTTTGGCGAGCAAGTCTGAAGATTCTCCCACTCCTGACTTGGTGGAGCGAAAGTGAATTCCCACTGACTGTGGGGCCGCAGCGCCTCCATTTGGCTTCATCTCGCCGGCCGAGCCTGTAGCCGACGTACACGACGACCTAGTGCCGGCAGTGGCAGACGACTCATCGCTGATCTGCCTGGTCTTCGGCCCGGCAGAAAAACACCCAGCCCGGGGAAACTCCGGCTCAGGTTCATCTTCTGCAACTTCCGCCGCGTTCCTCTTCTCGTCCGACTTCCGCTCGTGCGAGGACAGTGCATCCCGGACCCCGCGGCGTCGGTAGACATGCAAGCGGACGCGTTCTTTGGTAGTATTCGGATCAACTACTTCAACGCCAGAAAACTCGACATCCGAATCCGTGCGTGGCTCAGTAAGAGTTACCGCCGGAGCGACCAGCGTGTAGCTCGCTTTGTAGGCGAGGCCGTTGTCGAAGAAGTCGAGGTGGCGGCGAACCCAAAAGACTTGCTGCTCGATCCGCCAACCGTTGCCGCGCAGAGACACCGCGGCGAGGACCAGCTGGCTATGCCCAAGAACATCGCTCCCGACGGTCGGTGGTTGTGCAGCTCTTCTTTGATCATGATCTTCTTGATGATCTTCCCCGGCGACGTCGCGCAAAAAGTTCGGGTCTAGCAAGGGGGGCACCGCAGGGAAGCCTTCCATCTCACCACGGAGAGGAGGTGGCTTCAGTTGTGGAGTAGGAACGCTTGCGGGTGCTGTGGTTGCGCGCGACGGTAGCGTATGGCTCGCTTCATCGAACATCTTCGCCAGCTCGCGATCTAGCTCGCGTTCATCTTCATGACCCTCCGACGAGAAACGTGGAGGCTCCGTCCCCTCCGTGGTGACTCTGACTCCCCCGGATCGTCGCGGCATCCGCGGTGGACGCGCACCGGTAGGAACAACCGGAGGACGTCCTGCTTCTGGAGCCGGTACCACCTCCATGTTGAAGGGCCACCGCTCGGCGCGTTCTCGCGGGGTTGTGCGCGCGTTCTCGTCCTCCAACTGCGGGGGTCGCGGGGAGTCGGGGCGCTTTCTTCTAGCCGTAGCCGCGGCGCGGCCGGCGGCGCAGGGGCCCGCTTGCTGCGTACGGGTAGTACTGCCGATGAGTGGGGAGGGCTCCCTCCAGACTCGCCGCGACATGGGCGACGGCGACGGGGTAGAGCTAGTACCGCTAGAACTGACTTCCTCTTCATCATCTGTAGGGGGCCGCCCAATCATACGACCAGCATCACTCCGGATGATCGGCGGGATTAACATTGGGGCGAGGATGCGCGACGGGAACGTGGAGTCCGTGCGCGACATCATCGGCGGGAATGCGATTGTGTCCGTGCTGCGCCGCGCCCCCACGAGAGGCGGGAGCTGTCGCCGCGACGAATCTGTCGACGACAGCGCTGCCGGCGCTCCCTGGCGTTGTGGTTCGGCTGTCCTCGACTGCTGTCGACGTGGCGGAGTCAACATGGTCCCAGCTGCTGAACCTCCTCTACTCGTCGTCGTCGGCACAGTCGAAGGCGGAGTCGCCATCTCGCTCGTCCCTGCGCTCCTTGTACTTCCACCGCTTGCGGAAGCGAATTCCGCGCGGCCTTTATTTCCCTTTTCGTCTTGCCCTGCGCAGGCGTCTGCGTCTGAGTCGTCCGAAATCTGCAGCATCGCACTCACCATGTTCATCCGACGTCGCCGCGCGTTTTCGTCCCGGTGCCGCCGCTCCTCCACCTCTACTTCTGTCGTGTGCTTCTCGTGTGGCACGGCCTCGTCTGCTCCCAAGAGCGGGCCCCGCGGTAGTTCACCGCGCTGTTCGTGGTTCGGGTATCCCTCCGGGCCGTGTGTGGACGAGGACAAAATCTCGATTACGATTTTCTCGGGAAAGGCAGTGGCTTCAACATCTACTTCCCTTCTCGCGGCGCTCTTCCATTGTTCGCGGCTGTGGGCACTCACGTTCTTCCTGCCGGGATTTTTGTTTTTGACGTCGACGGGGGGTGTACTTCTCGGAGCACGACGAGACGGATGTGGTTGAGTCGTCGACGCGCCACCAGAAGAGGATCGCGGCGATGCAAGAAACGACAAGACAGCAGCCGAGGAAAGTCTCCCGCTGGTCGACTTTCCGCTATCGGTACCGTATGAGACGTATGAAGCAGAAGTAGCAGAGCAGGCACTGAACACGCCCAGCTCCTGCATGGCCTCGTCCAGGAGAAAACTCATATGCAGACCTCGCCCCGGTGGGGCGGATGGAGATGGTGTAGTCGAGGACTCTGTTTTCAAACAGAGGACGGCCTCTCCTCCTATAACCTCGTCTTCCGCTCCTGGAAGCCACACGCTTGATGGAGATGACGAGCCTTCATCCTGTACTACGGGAGTCGGTCCCGGTCGTACCAGGTTATTACCGGCGGTACTCTGCCGCGTGTTGTACGTGTGGGCTGTCAACTCGATCGCAAGACGCTCCTCGCGGGGCGCCAATTGTTCTTGCTCGACGTCGACGACGGAAATCGATCCGGAGGAGTTGCCAGCAGCGTAGTTCTCTTTCTTCAGGGCTGTATGCACGGAAACCGCCGGTGCGAAGAAGCGCTCGGCAGGCCCAGGTCGTGGTCGACGTAATAATCCAGCTCGTATAGATCGTTCCTCGTCGTCGTCATCATAATCATGGTGTCTTCTTGGAAGAAGTGGCTCCTCGCAGGAGCTTCTAGCACCAGCAACGTAGCTGCCAGTGGTCATCGGACTATCGGCACCACGAGCATGCCGTGGTGCTGGCCGCGGCACCTCATGCACCCCAGATGGATGTTGTGCTGCCGATGGCGCGCTGCCGTCGCGAGATCGGTCACCTCGGAAGGAGTAACCGGCTGCGTGTGCTTCTGCTCCTGCTCCTCCAGCAGCACTGCTAATGTTCTGACTTGTTTGATGGTCCTCCTGCTTCGCGTGAATCGCACCTTGGACGCTGTTCAGGAAGAAATTGCCGCAGATGATGACAATGAAAACGAAAAGTTGAAACTGCAAGGCATAAAACCTAGAAGCTGCGTGTCGGCCTCGGCCGGAGCGTGGGGAATCAGCATGTCGTTGCTGGAGCTTGAACATCAGTCCGCCCGCACCCTTTGTCCCGCACATACCCGAAAAATGCGGCTGAATAGTTGATGGGGAGCGCTGCTTCATCAGAATCTCGTCCTCAAAGTGCGCAATGGCAATAAATTGATCAACCAGAGGACGATCGTAGCCAGCGTTGAAATGCTTGTTATATGTTTTTGATTAGTTTGGTGGTCAGAGCCAGCGCGCATGCTGGGGCCTGCAACCAACCGTGGAGAAAAGGCAAACGGCCTTATAGTCTGAGTCAGATCATCTTGTCATGGTTCATAAAATTCAATCGTCAAGCATAAGCAAGTCCAACACCAACAAGTTGTTGAAGTTGATCCAGTATAGTGTATTCGTATGCTGGATAGTGTTCCTTTATCAAAAAGGAAAAAACTACTACCGACACAGATACAGTCTTGATGCTTCTCCCTAGGAAACAAAGAAACTGACGACCCTAAGAAGTGAAATGGAGAAACGCACTTGCTTCTTTAATTTGATGATGTTAATCTTGCGGCGCTAAAGGCCTAGGATTTCCCTTCCTTCTTCTTCCTTCACTGCGCTGTTGCTGTTGGAGTGTCAGAGGCATCTAAATTCGACAGTGGCACGCGATTTGGATAATTTCGACATCCATGTACTAACTCGTCGATCCATCGCCAACATCCACGTTCTTTTATTTTGTATTTTTTTTTCATTTTTGTATTTGTTTGATCGAGCCTACCCCCTATAAGCTGCCGCTCGATAATCATAATGAATTTTTCTTAGTTTTGTATTCGTCGATAGGAGGAGGAGGACGCAGAGGCGCGGAAACGAAAAACGATCGATCACGAGATCCACAGGCGTCGGTAGGCGAAAGGTGGGGACGCGCAATTGAGAACATGGCGACCACATCAAAAGCCGAGGCAAGCTGCTGTTCGGATGAACAAGATCATTGTCATTGAGTCCGCGAAATCAGGTGCCGCGCTATCGCTATCAGATCTTCTGTTGCTGTAGGTGAGCTACCGCGGAAAATTGCTTCTTCTACTGCCCAGCTTTAATCCTTGCCAGCATCTCACTCACATGCACGATCTTGACCGCTTCTTTTCCAACTTTCGACCCTCCTTCCTTTTCGATTTTCTTCAACACAAGCCAGTCGCCGAAGGTCGTTGTTCTTGAAGCAGAATCTGGCTCCAGGAGTGATGGTGATGCTGCTGGTGCTGTCCCTGGCTTAGAGGCAGCCTGCTGGCGGTCCACTTGAACCATTTTCGAAAAAAGGTATTTCAGCACCATTTTCGCTGTCTCCATCGCATCCGGGATGTTGCTCGCGATTGTCCCCCGTGGCCCGCGCTTGACCCAGCCAGTGCAGAACACGTTGTCGAAAACGTGCCCATTTTTGTGCTTTAACGGACCCGCGTCCTCTGCAAGAGCATCTTCGGAGAGGAGGACAACATCGTGCTTGTCACCGGTGTCAGACGTACTGTTTGGCGTCACCTTCGAGTGGTGGGGTAGCAAGCTGCTGTCGATGGGAGCGAAAGAGAAGCCCACGGACTCGAGCAGCAGATCTACGTCATTGAGAACCACGGGCGGCTGTGAAGGGTCGACCACAGCGCGCTCCTCCAGCGAATTATCGGTTGAAGATGCTGCTCGTTCCAGCTTCGTGCGGTTCAGAAGCAAACCCCTGGCTTCGCCAAATTCTGCATCGTCAGACGTCGCGGTGGGGTTAACGTTAAATGCTGCCCCCTGGCACAGAAACTTGAGCTGCAGCACCTTTTTCTTCTGCACCCCCGTGTCGCCGCCATCCCTCTCCCACTTTCGCCAATTCTCCGCCATTTGTTCGAACAGCTTCAGTTGCCGCTGCTTCATTTTGGTCGTCTCCAGCGTCTTTCGGCTTCCTTCGCTGGCCAGGCTCCGCTCCAAATCCGCCGGATCCAGTATGGTCAAGAACTCGTCCTCCAACGCCAGCAGTTCGCGGATTTCCTTTGTTCCAAACTGATTCTGCACGACGCCGCGGCGGCCGAAAACCGTCACCTTTTCCACACTGCCTGCCGCGGCCTCCCGGGCGGATTCCACTATGTCGGACTTTTTCAGCAGATCGGAGTCCGCCGCGAGGAGCATGCGTGCCACGTCGAGCGCTACGTTCCCGAGACCGTTAACCGCGACGTGCTTCACTTTCCTTGATGTGTTGGTCGTGTTTCCCTTTCCCTTTCCCCAAAGTACTAGCTGCTTTAGGGACTGTGCTGCATCCCCTCCTCGTTCGGATCCTAGTCGCTCTGGATATCCGTTGTACCACTTGACGAAGTCGTAGGCGGCGGCGCCCCCCGGGACGCTTGTTTTCCCTGCCGTCGCGCCGGTAGCCACAACCACAGCATCGTACGTCTCCGATAAATGTGCAAGCGAAGTGCTTTTCGTGGTCTCGGATTTCTCGCCCTCGCGCGCCTCCCTCTCGGTGCCGCTACGTTCTTCTGGGCCACCAGCGCCTTCTTCTCCTTCTTTCAAGAATAGCCTTGACACGTAATTCCACAGCGAGAATGTCCGGCTGCTGGACGACGCATCTTTCTCGAAAGTCTCGAGCGCGACGTCTTCCTCCTCTACTACTGCGCCTGCAGGATGAGAACCTCCTCCACCCTCCATCCACCTCGTCGCCGCTCTCGGTCCCATCGCTATCCTGTCTCCCACCCACACGTTTCCGAAAAACCTGAAGCGGGCTTTCTCTTTTTCGGCCACGGCTTCGAAGTCGTTGATCACATTTTTCACTTCGGGATGATCCGGCGCGACACCGTAGCGAACCAAGCCGAACGGCGTAGGGAACTGGTCGTACAAGTCCACGGCAACATCAGGAGACCCCTTCAGCAAATATTTCGTCGCGTAGAAGCCCGCAGGACCCGATCCGACTACTGCGATCTGGTGGCGACGGTGAGGTTGTTCTTGGGGCGACGACGAAGAGGAAGATTTTTGAGTTGCAGCAGCGGCTTCTGTTGCGAAGTAAGCCGCACGCACAGAGGTAAAACATGAGGCGCTGCTCCCTTGGTGGTTATTCAGCAGGACAAGCCTGGGAAGCTGCTGGACAGATGCCTGCCGTTTGGCGAATGCTGCGATCGTAGATGCGGCCATTTTTTTCGCGCGCGCGCGGTGCGTTTGAATTCAAAGAACTGGGCTTCTTCACGGTACCGTCTCCGTCAAATTGCGAAACTAAAAGTAGTCAACATGTGCTAGTGCTACGAAGGAATGGAGTGCATGTTTCCGAAACGTCGTACAAGTTGCCTTGCCAATGGGTCCTGATGTACCAGTAGTACCACACGGTTTGCTGGAATTGAAAAAATTCACGCATATTAAAGATGATGATGCGGATGCGCCGGTGGGCAGAGGGACAAGTCCCCGATAGAGCGCTCGCTCTCCGAGTTCATCGGCATCGGCTGCATTCTGTTATTTCACAAACCATCGCAGTAACAGTATGGTTATCCGCAAAACTCGGCCTGAGTATGGCGTATTTTCCGTGTCCTTGCTGGTGTCGTCGTGCGCATTCTAAATCTTCGAAGAGACGAGAAACAGATAAAAAACTAAGGACTTCGAGTCGTTATATTTTGGCCGTCCGACGCAGACGCTCTCGCCATGCTTTCCTCTCGTCTGTGGGATCGTCATCACATCTCCACCTGGCTCGCGCCGGTCAGCGACCGATCCCGAAGTGGATTTCGGCGGCGGTCGACGATCACCTCGCCGGTGGGGCCCCGTACGACAAATTTGTTTTTCGTAATTTCGGCCGTGCAAAGCGTCTCCCCCGCTTTGAAGATACCGATCGGCGCGGACTCCGGATAGTCGACGACCTGTGTAGATGTAGATCACGGCCACGGTGACTAACTTGCTGGTTTGGGTTTCTTCAATTCATGATCATGAGCAGATATCCGTAGATTACAGGAAGATCGTGATCGTACTGGTTCATCTTCTAGATGGTTTACGTTTAAGAGCATGAGCAGGATGTCTGACTACTACGCGTAAAAGTACACGTCGTACAAGTGAGAGTGCCTATATGGTCATCAGCGTACCCGCACCCCCTTCTTTGCCTCCAGCAGCTCAAGGTCCCGCTCCCGAAGCAAGCCCTCGCTCTCCAGGTCGAAGAAGTTCGCCAGCTTGCCCAGCTCCCACACGTGGTCGTCCACCACGGGGTCGTTATCGTCGTTGTCGTACTGGAGCGATTCCGGGTGCCTCCTAAAATCCCCCGCGTTTTTCAACGTTTCGCACTGCAAGTACAGCAGGTCCGCGATCTGGTTGTTCGTGGTCACGTCCGACGGAAGCAGCCCCTTCCGATCCGGGATGCGCGGGTCCGCGCAGGCCGACGCCGCCGGAGGGTTTAGCAGGAACTTCGCCAGGCCCTCGTTGTTAAATTTCGCCGCGTACCAGAGCGCCGTGCGCTTGTGCACGTCGCGCGCGTTCACGTCGCCGCGGTGGGAGAGAAGCAGCTTGCACACGCCCATCGAGTCCTTGTCCTGGATCCAGGCTGCGTTCGTCCCGTGCCGCAGCTTTTTCACCAAACAAATCAACGGCGTCTCCTGGTTTTGGGCACTCCGCACGTTGGGGTTGAAGCCGTTTTTCAGCAAAAAAGTGGTCACCTCGAGCGCGTTCTTGTTGGCCTCGACAGCAGCAAACACGGCGGGGGAGGAGGAAGCCATCTCGGAAAACTGCGTCACATTCATGTTCTCGGTCAGCTCGTGGAGAAGAATGCGAACCACGTTCACGTTGCCAAACTTGCAAACCTGGGCGAATACGAATTTTATCATTTTTTGGTGAGTCTATATATGGGTGTGTTGTAGTTCGTGCTCGCACGTCTTCGCGCGAGGAGCAGCCGAGAAACAAAAATCGTGATGATCCTATCAAGGACAAGGTTTTGTACCTCATAGAACCGCTGCGCGTTTGATATCGGTTTCATTTTTTTCCCCTTCGGTTTCCGCAATGATACCATCTCAATCGGGTCGAGTTCTTCTTTCTGCGTTTGCTGCGGCCCTTTTTTCTTTTTGTTGCCGTTTGTTATGGTTCCCGCGGCGTTTTTTTCTGGTGATTGTGGTCCCCGTCCCACTTGCTCCCTCTGTCTTCTTTTCGCACTATCGTACTCCATCTGGTTCACCCGCAAACCTCTTCCTCCCTGCGTGGGCACCATCATCGAATCCGCGGTGGACGGCTTTTCGGTCTCCATTTTTTGAGCACGAGCAGCTGTCTCTACTATAGTTCCCGGCAGGGGGAGGTACTTGTCTCCGGCTCCACCGGGTGCCATGTTTTGTTGTGCTGCGACCACAGAAGGAGCTCCTGGTGGAACAGCCGGCTTCATATGACGGAACCCGTCGCACAGATCGCCCACTTCCAGCTTGTCCACGCCGACGGAGGCAGTCGAGAACAACGACGCCAGGTCGTCGTCGCTTCCCCGCATCGACGACGTCGAGAACGACTTCGACCTCGCTCGCTTGCTTTTCTCCTTCTGGCGCCCCCGCGCCCGCCGCGAGAGGCTCTTGTTCAGATGCGGCGGCGGCCTTTCGTTTTCTTGATCCCGTTGTAATAGCGTCGACTCGCTCATCGCCGAAGAAGCCATCGTGCTTCCGGTTGCCGCGCTTCCCATGGAGCTCGCTCCCTTCCGGTTCCCTGTCCGTTTCCCTTCACGGGCTGTTTCCCTGTTTGTATCGGCTCCCTCGAGGAGTCTTTTCTCCTCTAGTTTGCGGTTTACGATGGACTCCTTGGTGATCTGGTACCTTCGCGTCACCTCGTCGAACGGATCATGGTGACGCGAAGGTACCAGATCACCGGACGGATCCGTCAGCCCGACGGGAACGTTCATGTTGTACGCTCCCTCGAGGAGTCTTTTCTCCTCTAGTTTGCGCTCGAGGATGGACTCCTTGGTGATTATGGCGGGACCAAGTGGTAAGTGGGTAAGTGGTAAG
>RXOD01005826.1:0-12368 GCA_005223375.1 Amoebophrya sp. AT5.2
GTTGGGAAACGGAACACATAACTTTATATAAAGAGGCACTGCTGCTCACAAGAAACAATAAACAGCAAACGCTGACCGCTAGCACTCTTTCCCTTCGGAGTTTTTCTCTTAGTTTTACCCCTCCAACGATTTCAAAAATTGGTCTGGGCACTGTCACTGTGGGTCCGCTGCGTCTCACTTTACCACTTGGAGGAGCACTTGCCAGCTAGTCCAACCATATACAACCACCCCACCCACCTCCACCACAAACTGGTCGTTCGGGATATCTCCGTGCCAGCCGCAGTTGCCTGCGGCTCGATTCTCCTCGTGGCTGTTGAACTCCCTGGCCCCGGCCAGAAACCGCATTCCCCCCACCGTCATCTCCAGCGGCGCGGCAAACTTCAAAAATTTTTCCTTTGTCATCTGGTTTTTCACGTCCCGGAGGACCTTGTGCTCACCGGGCAGGATTTTGATGGTGTTGGAAGACGAGGAGCTCTTGCCGAGAAAAGGTGCGTCGTCAGCATCACCGGAGCCGTCGCCGCTCTTCGAACTTTTGCCCTTGGACGATGACGCACCGCCCGCCCCGAAGTCCACCACTCCCCCCGGAAGATCCAACCCATCCGCGTCTACTTCTGTCGCCGAGCCGAAAGCGTCCTTGTTTCCGTCCTCTCCGTCCATTTCCAAGCCGTCCCCTTCGCTCTCAACCTCCTCCCAGCCCGCTTTGGCGGTCTCCACCTTCACGATAAACGGGTCGACTGAAGCGATTTTTGCCTTCACCGTGCGGCGGTTTACATTCACTCGGACCATGTCACCGACGTTGAAGACCGCTCCGGAGCTAACCTTGACGCCCGGCATCTTTTGCTGTTTTTTTGCGATGGCACCACTGTCGGTCGCGTCGCCGAGGACGGAGAAATCCGATGTGCCTGCCGCTGATGGTGGCATTGTCTTGTGGTCGTGAGACGAAGTCGAGGAAGTCGCTGTTCGCAGATTGTCGACGCTGACGCTGACGCGCAGCTGATACAGGAGATGCAACAAAAATTTCAAAATCGAGTAGCTGACAAAAATAGAAGACTCGAATCCGAGGTGGAAAATGATGCCAGTCAGTGGTCCGTGCGTGAACCCGAGGCAGTTGCTTGAAGAAGTTAAAATATTTTTTTACGATGGAAGGTTCAAAACTGTGTTGAGGAAGATAACAGATTGAGTAGTGTAGGTGTACGGTATTGGAATTGGTTTCTTGTTGTACGTGTGCCTGTGTTCTTGTCGAGGTCGACGTCGAGCTTCCTCGTTGTCGTTTCACTGAGAAAAAACTCCTACTACAGTTGATGTTGATTGCATCCTGTTACTAGTGTAGTTACAGGTCGTTTTCTTGCAGTTGCTTTTATTTTAGGAAGACCGTAATCGTGCTCGTGGTTTGAGCGAGGGTTGGCTACGAAAAACATGACCTTGCTTGTCAGCAAGCAAAACGAGATGTTGATGTCGTCGACACGATGATAGACACTCATCAACGATTCTCTCGAGGTCATAGATCTCTCTGCCTCCTGCAAACTAAGTAGTCGCAACGCACCACACAGCTCTCTCATCTTGCTTCGAACCACGAATAATTCGAAAACGAATGATCCTCGTCTTGCTTGAAGTTGAATGACACTAACGATCGCGCCGGCAGCACCGCATGCGCATCCTCGTTCCTCGCGTTTCTTTCACGACGGACTAAAAAAACAGATCGAAAGGCCGGGAGGTGTCTGCCATTAGGCCACGCAGGAACAGAAAGCCAATACTTCGAGCGCGTAACCGCCTCAGCTAGTGCTAGAGCGCAGCCGAACCGTGATGAAAAGGCACGGCGTGATGGGATAGCTGTTCTACTACTGGTTCACTGTTAGTTTTGTTTCTCATCTCTCCGTCCTCGCAGAAACACGGTGAACGGCCCTGCGCCTGCGCCTGCCGCTCCTCCCGTACTAAAAAAATAAAAAGCTTGAGTTCCATATAAAGATCGCAAACTCTGTATCGTTCAAAGTGGCATCCACTCGCTTCGTCTTCTACAAACACATGAAGATGATCATGAAGACCGATGGAGCTGCGCCACCAGATAGCGCCGGCGATTCACGGTTTTCCCGCAGAGACCGTGAGCAGTGGCGCTCGAATGAAAAACGTGGCTCGCTCGATCGGTTCCTTCACTGGAGCTGCAGTAGATGCTGCACCCCCCGCGCCGGAGGTCGCCAACATCGTGTTTTTCGCCGTAGACCCCTTCTCTCCTCCTGCACCCGCTCCCAAAGCAGCAGACGCACTCCCTCCCTTTCCGGGTCCTCCGCCCAGGTTCGCCGGCGGCAGTGTCGGTGGGAGCCCGAACCCGGCAGGCGGCAGCGTTGGCGGCAGCAGAGGGAGGGCAGGGAGCGGCGGCGGCAGCGCCGGTGGGGTCCGCGGAGCGGAGGACCCCTTCGTCTTGTTCGTCCCGTCATTCCGCGCACCATCCGCGCAGTCGAACGCGAACAGGATTCCGTCGCTCTCGTCGTCCGACAGCTGCAGGACAGCTTCTTCTTTGTCGCGGCTCCCGACCTGCGCGTGCACAGAAAAGTCGTGCTCTAGCCCCGGCGGAAACCCCGTTTTCGGGTCGACGCTCGCTTTTCCCTCGATCACGCTGTCCAGAGCGGCTCTCTCCGCGGCCGTGTACGCGTACTCACTCCCCCCCGATCCCGAGTTATTCTCATTGAAGCCGTGAAACACCGCGTATCCCTTCGCGGCCTGGTTCACGGCCTGATGGACGGGAGCGTCGTGCTTGCCCCCGTTGTTTTCACCACCCCCCTTGCCGCCCGCCCCGCCGTGCTCGCCCGCAAGCTGCGCGCGCACCTGCGGAATACGTTTACGGATGTCCAGCATGGCACGCGCGGTACGCGCATAAAACTCCTCGGGCGGCTGCGAAACCGGGTCGGCGACGTTCGCTGGCTTCTTCGGGTCGCCGACGGCGACCGCGAGAGCCCAATTCTGCGTGCGAAAGACGGACTGCGCAACCAGCGTGTCCCGAATGGCGCTGTCAATCTTGGTCTTCAACGCGGCCGAGGGGACTTGATGTGGAGTTTTTCCACTGCTGGTGGCGGCAGGAGCCAGAGAACTCTTCTTCGCAGCTAATGGAGGTGTGCCGCGGCGGAGATTTTTCTTGCGCTGCAAGAGAGCCGCGCGTTCACGGAGCCGAGCCCGCAGATGCTCCTCTGGAGACTCGGGAATGGCTTGGTCCTGGCCAGGCACCGCTGTTTTCTCAACAGAGGTTCCTCCTTCCGCCGCGCGAGGAACTCCAGCGGCGCCTTTAGCTTTAGTACCTTTGCCTTTTGATTTCCCATCCTCTGACGTCGACGTCGAGCTGCAGGCACTACCTCCAGGAGGACTCGATTTCTTGCTTGCATTCCTACTCGCAGCAGGTTGCTCTACTTTGTTCGTAGAAGTGCCTGTGGTGCCCTCCGACGTTGAAGTTGAGGTGCTCGGAGAAGCTTTCGCCTTCATCAGCTTTGCGGCGTCTACTGTGCGGGCCTCCAATTTCCGCAGGTACTCAGCCGACGAAATGTTTCGCACCGCCGCTTGTGCCACCGCGTTCAGATCCGCGTCCTCGCGCCGCAGGAAGTGGTTCAGAAGGGTCATCTGGGCGTGGTTGAGTTGTTTGTTCAAATCGTACTGCTGGAGGTGCGCCTCGAAGTCGAACGTAGTTTTCTCCTCACTCTCCACGCCAACGACCACGGATTTGCGGTACAGCAACGCCCGCGGCTTCGGAGGGCCCTCTTGAAGCAGTGTCGGCGGAAGCGGAGGCGCGGTCGAAGCTGATGTACTAGCAGCAGCAGGCACAGCACAAGAGGATGATCCGGCGCCGGCAGAGGACTTATTCGCGGCCGCAACTTTCGTCTGCATTTGTGCGAATAGTTTTTCCGCCTTCGCGACCCCCGCCAACGAACTCGTATCCCGCGCATACTGAATCGCCAAATCGCGAACTTCTGCACTGATCCCGATTTTCTTGGCGACCTCAGCGGTGCCGCCGGAATAGAGTTGCCCATTCCGCCCAGTGTCGGCCAGTACCTCCAGCACAGATCCGATGAGTGTCGGGAGCAGGTTCGAGACCTGTTTGTCCGCCCAGTCCCTTGCCAACGGACTCGCCCGCAGCGACCGCAGGAAGAAGCTCACGAACTGAGCCCACTTCTCATCGAGGGGCGCGCTTTTGCTCGACGGTTTTGTCCCTTTTTCGGTGTCGACCGGCGGTTTTATCCCGGCGCCCGGACCACTCAGAGCGCCCCTCACCTGTTTCAGGAGCTGGACCTGGACCTTGTCCAGGTTTGCAGCTTTAGAGGTCGTGGTCGCGGCAGGGGAACACTTTGGAGATTTCGCGATGGACTGTGCGAGCTGTTTCACCACAGGATCGCTGCAAAGTAGGGAGCTCAGAGTGGGCTCAAACGACCGCTGGTCGGCGGCGAGGTCGAAGTAGGGCGAAGCGCCGGCTCCGGATGGTGCAGCTGCTCCTCCACCGGCCGGCATCCTGATGGTGCGTTGTCGTGGCCGTTGCCGCGGTTGTAGCTTCTGCTCGTTTGCAAGTCAGTTCGTCCACCTCACGAAGTTTCTCGTCAGTCGCAATCTTACATCACGTGATCGCACGTTTAACAAGCCAGCGCCGCGTTATTTGTATGTCAGGACCGCCACGGCTGCTACAATCAAAGTCAGACTCGGAAAACCACGAAGTACGTTGGAATGAGAATGCAATTTCTGATGATGAAACTCCATGAATGAATTGTTCGCAGACCACTCCTGGTGGCTGCAATCCACGTGCTCGTCATCTAAGTATTTACTCCTACACAGCTGTGCTGTTCTGAATTGCAAATGCGAGAGGTGAGCTTCTGGTGAGAATGTAGTGATCAGCCCCTGCGTCAGTAGGTGGATCCAGACTGGTGAAAGGAATGTGCGGGGCTTTCCATGGAATGGATCCTCGTCGCAACAGGTACGCTCAGATGAGTTTTCTGTTTATTGATGATCGATCGGAAATGAAATGCCACTGGCACTGCCTGAGAGGACGTATGATTACGTTTTATTTCGCAAATTTTCAGAACGCCAATACGTGAAGAAATGTGCGCCAACTTATAATTGACAGGCGTCCACCTCCACCAACTTCTCTATTCGCGCCCCTTGAACAAGAGAAGACCGAGCACGAAGGTGCAGAACGAGACACCAAGCGGCATGGAGGTGCAGCTGAAGTGCAGCTGCAGGAGGGCTAGCGCTAAATTAATAGCCGTCGCCGCCTGTTATTTTTACTTTTGCCCTCCCTGGAGAGCTCCATGATCTTGCTGAGCGGCCTTCGCCTTCAGCCATTCTTGACGCATGAAATCCAGATTAATCACGCTTCTTGCGCCGGACGCAGAAACAAGTGGTCCCCGCGCCGCACTGGCACTGTAAGAGCTCGCGCCAGGACCAGGACTTTCTGTCGCGCTGGTAGCGCGTGCGCCCATACCAGACGGTGGAAAGGACGGTGACAAACCTACAGAAGTAGACATTTCAGTTCGCTGCTTCAGTATTGCACCCTGCTCCACTGCGCCGACGAGTTGCCCAACGCATTTTCCGAACTCAAGCCCTTCCTCCCGGTTTAGGACGTCCCAGAGGAGGTTGCGGTCCTCGGCGTCGGTTTCTGTTGCTGTGGTCGCCAGTGTGTCGGAATTTCCTGGTCCGGACGAAGCAGACTCACTCCGGACGCCGAGTAGAACTCTGGCTAGAAGCTCGTGCAGGCGAGCGTTCCATGTCGAAGCACCTCTGCTGGCGCTCACCGTCCACCTCCTCCGAAGCGCCGCTCGCGTCCGCTCGATGCTCAGGAGGTACTTTTCTTTCTGCGCAGTGGCCTGCTTCAGCTGCTCCAGCAACTCGTGGTTGCGGCCCATTGCGGCCTCCAGACTTTTGCCCTGCTGCTGTACCTGGGGGAACAAGACAGAGTCGATTTCATCCCGAATCTCGGCAATCTCCCCCTCGAGCTGGGAGCAGTCCATGCCCGTCCCAGCCGTTCTTCCGCCGTCGTTCCCATTCTTTTTGCCGCCCCATCGGTCTGCGTCATGCGGCCCTTCCGCCGACGAGTCGTCGTCGTCACTCGACGCGGACGCGGACGCTCCGCCAAGTACTTCTGGTCGTGCGGCTCCGTTTTTCCTATGGCGCGCTCTGGGTAGTTGGTTCAGCGCGCGCCGACGGGAAACCGTACGTAAGATCTCGTCCGCAAGCATTTTTTCTGACGAGGCCGCTGGAGGTGGAGACACTGACTAGCTACAACTGTCAGAAGAGAGGAAAAGAAATATGATGTGCGATGAAATCAAAAATTTACGAGAAGCTACTGGTGCTGGATAGAGGCACGTGGAACTACACGGGTCATCTACCTTCGACCATAGAGTTTGCAACTGCATGCCGAGACTGCTCGTCACTGAACTCAAAAAGCGTTTGCAGATCTTGACACCAGTAGAACAACAATCGTGGTCATCGTCATTATTTCTTCGTATGCGGGAAGTAGCTTCGGCACTCGCGTTCACGCCGGGCGGACCGGTGTCGTCGAGCCTTCAACTTTATGCAGTTCTCTTGCACTCGGTGATCCTTGTGCCGATTGGTTTAGCCCTGAGCTCTGCTCAGTGATATGATCCCTGATGTCCTTGTTTTTGATGATGACGCTCAAGAAGCGCTCTCGTAACAAGAGAGCCGCTTCCTGCTACTCATGCAGCCATATTTTGAGCGCTTGCGCTCTTAACTTTCTCTCATCTGGGAGTCTTTCTCCGAGTGCTGATCACGATCAGTAGCTTTTCATTGTGATACCTCTATTCAGAATCAGATTTGAGAAGCGATGAATAAAACCGCATGCGCGAAGATAATTTCGCCTTTGGTACTAGATCCATCATCTATCGCGCAACGTTCTCAAAAATCAATGTATGACGTCAGTGAGTGCTCTTCTTTGCTTTCATCTTTTTATGGTCGTCGTCGTTTCAGAAAAACCACTCTCTGTCTTTGCGGCGGTGAAACAAAAAAATCGCAAACAACATCACAGCGAGCCGCTTACAGGTTAAGATAACTGATCCACCTCTTCGGCATCCTCTTCTTCTTCGACTTCGTCATGCGGACGCTATAGCTGTGCCTGCTTGTGCTTTATTACGTTCATTTATTATCTTTTACTTTATTTGATTTTGGAGAGTCATCTAGTGTTGTACTTAGATCATTGCCATGAGGCTTTTTGTGTGCGTTTTGCTTTTGTCTGCGATACAATTTTAGCACGCCAGCCGGTCCTCAGCCCCCCATCTGCATTCTCGTTAGCTTCTTATCTGTGTAGTCCTGCAGAAACTGGGTCAGCGTGTCCGTACTGAGCGGCGTGTCGGCTGGAAATTCGTAGTAACCGCCTCTATCCTGAATATCCATCAGAACCACCACCGTTTTTTCGGTTTCCGTGACGCTGCACTCGTCGCGCACACGGTCGGCCAGGTCGCCGCTGGTGCTCGCCAAAAAGAAATTGAACTCCTGCTCGCCGTCTGTCGCCGCATCGCGATACTGCAGCAACGATGAATGCGAAATGGAAATATCTTCAATCGAAATCGAATATGATCCTTGTCCATCATGACGCACTAATCCATCTATGGACGCGCCGTAGGCTCCTGGCACCACGAGCGTAAACTACAGACTTCGATGTCTCAGATTTCATTCGCCTCCATCAAGACCAAGAGGCACTTCTAGCACGTATGAAATTAAAATCCAAACAAAAACTCCGTGTCTCACTACTACCTGCAAGTGTATTCGTATTCCTCCACATCTACTAATACTTGTAGTTTACTGCCTGTCTAAAGATTGACGGAGTACCTTTTTCGCCAGCGGCATGATGGCTTCGCTGTTTTTGATTTTTTCTGCGTCCCCTATTTTCTCCTGCAGCACCACGACGGAGGGCGCTTCGTCGATGCCGTCCGCGTCCTCGTCGATTTCGTTCACCAGTTCCGGCAGCCAGGGAAACTTCTTCCCCTCCTTGTCCGCGCGCACCTTCCCCACGGCGTTCGCGCTGATCACCTTCCGGTCTTCGTCCAGGATCACGAGGCACGGGATGCCGCTCACCTCGAAGTGGGCGCCCAGCTCGCCCTTCCGCTTCCGGTCCGCGTACGGGACGCACTTCCACGGCATCTCGTTGAAATACTCGCTGAACTGGTCCTCGTCGCGGTCGGAGGAAACAAACACGATGTCGAACTTGTCCTTCTGCGCGCCGCCCTCGGCCGTGAGGGCCTTGTAGCACTCGGTGAGCATGGGCGTAAAACTCCTGCACGGGGGGCACCAGTGGGCGGAGAAGTAGAGCCCGAGCTTCTTGCCGGCAAAGGCGTCGATCGAAAGGGGCTTTTTCTCGCTGTCGAGAAACTCGGAGCCGAGGATCTGCTGGAGCGACTTCGGATACCAGGGAAAGTCCTCGCCCTTCGGGTCCTGCGACACGGCCTCGCGCCCCTTCTTGGTGATGGTGGAACCGTCCGGAGCGAGAATTACGAAGGAGGGAATGCCCTCGACCTGTGGGTGGAGGTGGGGTCAGTGTTGATGCTGGGAACTACGGTGCTGGGCGCATGGATGATCACGCACACACTCACGCGCAAATCAATGCAGAAACTTTAACTTACGAGATCACAGCTCATACTTATTTACCTTGTACTTCTTGCTGAGTTTGTCCTTCCTGTCTCGCTCGCTGTAGGGGAGCGACAACCAAGGTTGCTCCCCAGAATACTCGTTGAATGCGTTTTCATCCCGATCGGAGCTGACGAAGATGATCTCGAAGCCCTTGGACTTCAAGTCCTGTGTGTACCACTTGCCAAGTTCCGGCGTGAACATGCGACACGGCGGACACCAATGCGCGCTGAAGTACAGCCCGACCTGAAGTAGATAATGAATTTTATCATACCTCTTGTTGAATCAAGAGTCTTGATGTTCTTGGACTGCCGCAGCGACTACCTCTACTACTAACTAGCACTACAACAAAAACGGATTTTGTTTTTGCTCAACAGTAAACATGAATAATATTCAATCTGTTTCTGTGCTACCGCCTTGACATCCTTCAACGCTGCCTCGGTCTCGACTGTCGAGCCATCTTTGCCCTTCAGCTTCTCGCCGAGCATTTCCGTCCAGACGCCCGACATCTTCGTGGGTCTCTGGGCACTTACACTTTCTTTCCTACTTGAGTAGTACTTCAAGTGCCTTATCGAGAAAACGTAGAAACACAAACAAACGAGCGATAGTACTGCAAATACTTTTTGAACGAAAGTAAATATTCTCACGTGAAGTTGTTGTGCTCGTCGAGCTTTTGTTTTTGTTTGTATGTTTGTGTTTCTATTTGATTGTTCTGCAGGAGTACTTAGATTAAGGGGATGAGATTGACGCGCTCAGGCTTCGTGTTGTTCTTCGTCTGGCCATCAGCGACGAATTAGAAAGATAGAAGATTACCTGGACGTGGAACCCGAGATCAGAACACTCATCGCTCGCACACTTCGCTCCCTCCGCCGCTTCAGGAGCGAGTTGCTCCAGGACTACTAGGAGTTGCTGTGACAGCAACTTAATGTTAATACTTTGGTTTAAAGCGCATACCATGGGCGGCACACACGGCATCAAATGGAATCCTTCGCGAGCCACAGAATCACAAAACCGTCTCGTTGCATCACGCTGTTCGTTACATGTCAAGGGACCAACGCAAACTCTGGAGGCGAACAACGAAGACTTCTCGGCCACTCAGGAGCGCTTTCTTAGTGCGTGACGTTGCGAAGTGAAATTTCATATTTTCGACATTCGAGGCGCAAACTATTTTCGTTTCCGGCCGACTTATCGGAGAGCCAGAGCCAGTTGTGAATTATGGGGTGCCACCTCCAATGCACCGCGCGTGGGCACGCCGGGGACCGAAGCGGATGCGGAAGCAGCGGGAGCAGGAGTACCGTAGTCAGTGAGGTGGCTTCTAGCACATCGGGCAGTATTCTTGAATTAAGTTGTTCTTCTTCTCAGCTAGAAGTTGTAGAACCACCCCGGTCGCTTTCATTAGAAGCGAACATCACACGACGATGAGCGTCTATTCTCGTCGAGAAGCAAAAATCCGCTCGACAAGGATGTTGCACTTCTGCTGTTCCGCGTGCTTTCAGTGGAGCACTGGTGCTGGCGGACCCCTTTTTTTGTCCATGTCCCCTCGGCCTTAATAAAATTCGCGCTTACGACATTGGGCTGCCCACCTCGAACCCGTCTGCATCGCGCTTCATGGACACTCGGAGGTGATTTAGAGCCCGCACCTTTCTCCGCCACTGATGCTGGATTAGAAGTGCGCTCGCGTTTTCCTGCAGAGCCAATCCGCGCGGCACATCTGATAGAGTGGTCGGTAAGTGCGACAGTCGACGTCTGCGTGAAGATCATCGAGAACAAAATCATACGCCAACGAATGTTGGTGCTGCTTCGTCTACTATGTCCTCGTACGAACTACTAGTAAGTTGTGAAGTATGTAAAGTAGATGAAGCTGTACCTGGCCTGGCAGCATTCGCTGGAACTTTCTCCGAATATCCGACACCTCGAGCTGCGCCCCGCTGCGCCCCGAGCTCCGAAGTCATGAGCGGCCGGACACTCGGCGCGGCCGGTAATGGTTCGAAGCTGTCCCGACGTTTACGGTCCACCTCCGCTTCCGAGAGGGTGCCGGCCTCTGAAGCGGACGAGCTGTCTTCGTTCGAGTAGTTCGCATCCCTTACATTGTCATTGAGAATGCTGTTCGCGAGAATCTGATCCACGTCTGCTTGGGACAGGAGCGAGCCTGGCACCGGGCCGCGAAGTGGACGGCTGCGGCTGAGCTCCTGCTGATGCCTCCGGAACGCCTCGTACGACGGCGCCAGCATCGAAGACGTACTCTGGCCAGCATTCGCCGAAGCGGGGCGGGTTCCCGCGGAGGTTGCTGCTGGTGCTGCCTCGCTACGTCGGAGGACGAGCATGCGATCGACCTCGAAGACGGCGTACGCTCGTGCGCTGGCCAGATTCGATTCCCGGTCTATTCCCTGAGGTGAGCGAGAGATTGGTACAGGTCGACGATGCATGAGAAGTTATTGAAAGACTGATGATCACGATACCAGCTCCGCGTCATGATACAACGAACTCCGATGAAATTATACTTCTCCAATACACCACACCGTAAAACTTCTACGACGTGTGGATAGCCGAGAACTTCTACGAACATCTTCATCAACATCAATTACAATTTCTTAATTTCAATACTTCAAGTTCTCTTGACACAACAAGCGCCCGAACTTGCGCCCGCAGCTGCTCTTTTTCTCCTGATGTCAAAAGTGAAAAGTTGCGGACTGCAGCGAAGTCGATGTCGTCGTTTGGCTTTCTGTCGGTTTGCGGCGGGACATAGGCAAAAGCTCGCGGTCCTTTAGGTGCAGGAGCGGGTGATGCAGCTCCCGCAGAGGCCTTTTGCGCATGCGCATCACCGCCCTGCTGGCGATGTGCGTCGCTTGTTCCCGCTCCGGCTGGTGCGGCTGCAGATTTGGACTTGGGTGGACTTACATCCTTCCTCGGCGGTACGGATACGCCCGCGGAAGGAGGAGCTGGCGGCTGCTTCGCCCCTCCACCTCCGTCTTCAACATTCACTGGCTTGTTTTTCTTTGGTGCCGGTAGGTCCAGAAAGGCGGCTCTGTACGAAGCTAACAAATGTTCGTCGTGCTTCTGCTGCAACATAGCTTGTTCGTGTTCGTCGTCGTGCTGGTGGACATTATTGTGCGCCATCGCGACCAGCGGTGGGGCGCGGTCTTTGAGCGACTGTTTCCGCCGCACCGGCGAGGCACCGCCGGCACCCAACGCAGAGGCGCTTCCCACACCCAGGGGGAAGCCAGCAACCCGCATACCCGCTTTCTGCTTGATGTTGTGCTGCTGTTGGTGAAGCAGGTGATGAGGGGGTGACAGTGGGGATAGTCCGCCTTTTCCAATTCCCCCATTCGTCCCTGCTTCAAGGGAGTCATCCTGTTCGTAGGAGTAGTCGTCTGCCGACACCGTGCCGCCGGAAATTGCCTTCATATCCATCATGAGCTGGTTGACACGCCGCAAAAGTGCCTGGTCCGCTCCTGGTCCGGCGCTCGCTTTCTGCATCGCCTTCAGAAGTCGCTGGCGGGCGCGTTTGTGCGCGTCTTCGAAACTCATTTTTTGATCTCCGGGCAGCGGCGCGATTCCCAACGTCGGAATTTTATTTTCCTCCTTTAGAAAGTCCTCCTTTTGATCAAGTTCAAGGTGAGGAGGCGACTGGTTCTTGTAGTAGCCCCCATACGAGACGGCCCCGGGCATGTGATATCGCTTTTCGAAACGGCCAGCGCAGTGGCGACCGCCTGGAGACCGCGCTCTCCGAGGCTCGGGCATTTCACCGTCGTCGACGACGCCCG